>VUQI01062357.1:13486-23972 GCA_015106735.1 Paratilapia polleni
TATTACCAAAATTTATTTTTTATTTATTTATTTATTTAATTAAAAAAAAAAAAAAAAAAAACATTCTTTGGTAAAAACAGCTTTACATTCAGTTTTCAGAATGTTCTGACAGTTTCCTTCAGAATATGATGCTATAATTCAGAATTAATTGTTCCATCAATGATGGTGAGCCGTCCTGGCCCAGACGTTACAAAATGGGCTCAAACCATGACACTACCACAACTGTGTTTCACAGGTGATATAAGGTTCTGATGACAAAAAGCAGTTTTATCTGTTCTTCAAACATGGCACTTCTCATTTGGACCAGAAAGTTCTACTTTGGTCTCATCTTTCCACAAAACAATGTTCTATTACGTCTTGCATACCCATGTGATCTTTAGTAAGCTGCAGACGAGCAGCTCTTCTTGGAGAGCAGTGCATTTTCCTTTCAGCCCTGCCACGTACACCACTTTTGTTCAGTGTTCTCCTGATGGTGGACTCGTGAATTTGAACATTAGCCACTGTGACAGAGGTATTTAGCTGATTAGAAGTGACCCTGGGTTCCTATATGACCTTCCAAACTGCTACTTGCCTCATTCTTGGAGTGATCTTCTTGGTTGACTACAACTGTGGAGACAAAGTCATTCCATTTGTACACTGTCTGACTGCGAATCATCAGAGATGGTAACATAATGAGCATCAGCATCTCTTTTCTCAAGTCTTCACAAATCACCAATAACCTTATAGAAATACAACAATGAATGATAAAGCTTACACTGTAGGCACTTTGCCCACATCAAACATACTCAGTTGAGAGAAGCCACACAGACACGGAGAGATGCAAACTCCACACAGAAAGACCCCAGCCAGACCTTCTTGCTCTGAGGTGACAGTGCTAATCACCACACCACCCATGACGCCAATTTCACCTTCAAATTAACTACTTTCTAGCAGTTTATACTTAGACATATAATATAGTTCATAAATAACTGTCCAAGTCCACATTTTTTTTTTGTATATTTTGTTGAATTGATATTTTGCCTTTAGTTGTTTTAGGACATGTTCATGACAAAATAGTCCACAAGCACTGCTGTAGGTGATTTTCAGTTAAACTTCCCCTCTAACCCATTCTAAATAAAACTATAAGCAAACACATGTAGACGAGTTAGCGTGAAGACACAAGTGCTACAAGAGTAAGAAAGATAAGAGGGAACTGTGAAACTGCAGCAAACTAATGAAAAAGGAAATACAAATGGCATTTATCTCTGCAGACCTCCTGGCCTACAATGCATCCCTCTTAGTCTTCCCATTTCTTTTGGTCGACTGGTACCTTCCACATACTAGCCTCTGTATACTAACAGGCACACACCAAAACAAAATAAACTAAATGATAATATAATCTGAGCTGTTTCAGGTCAAACCACTGACAGATTTCAAACTTACTACATGAGCAGTCATATAAAGTATAGGTTACGTGTCTCTGGTGGATAGGATGACACATTAAAAATGAGCTGCCTAGAATAAAGTCTGTCATTGCGCAAACAAGAGGCGCACCTGGCTTTGACAACTTCCAGTATTACGAAACGCCACACACCTGCCTTTATCTTGCAGCTAGGAGCTTACTAACAGTGACAGAAGGCTCGACAGGGAATAGCAGTTATCTGTCAGCTACCTGAGCAAATCTCATCTCTGTGTTATGCCACTGTTGCTGCCACAGCAAGCGAATTCAGCACTGAACAGACAAGCGAGTACGCCTCAGTGTGAGGCCACTCATTCCAGCTCGCAGGCCGTCATTTAGATGTGCCACGGTCCATAAGCACAGGAGCGTTTTCATTATGTCCGCGAAGACGGCAAACAGCAACTATGCAGCTCCATGAGCGGGGACTCTGGCAGGTTAGCTTTAGCTGCTAAGCTTGCTGTACTACTCAACTCAACAGCAGTAAAGATGCTACAAGCATCCTGTTAATGTCCAAGGACGCTATCCAGTTAGCTACATACTTAGCTCACTGCTGTGTGTCCAGCGTTCGCACATCACTAACGAACAGAAAAAAAGGATACAGTTTGAAGCCCTTCAAAATTTCCTTGGCCCTGTCTTCGTCTGAAGACATCTCCGAAATGGCTTGTTTTTTTTGTTTTTTTTTTTTGGTTTTGTATTTTTTTTTTTTTTTTTTTTTTTTTTTTTCCTGCAGATGAGTTTTTAATCTGTCTATATATGAGAGGGGAACAGATGAAATTAATGTTTTTCCACTTTAAAAGGTTAATAAGTCCACGTTTGGAGCGTTCAAATGTTGGTCATACACGTCACCGATTTTCATCATCATTTATTTTATTTCTTACGTTATTAATTCAAAATACATCACTAGGTTAAGTTTCCAAACAACTTGGTTAGGGTTAGAAAAAAGATACCTGTTTGAGTTAAAATAACTGTTGCCGCTTCTTTTAAAGAGTTGTTTTCTTGGTTGCCATAGTGACGTGTCCCCCGCTTTGTCTGGACAAAATCCGAAATATACTCCCTGTTGAAATCCATTAGTTACAAAGTCATGCTGTCATGAACAGACGAACATGAACAAATAGTTATTTTTGTGACTATTTCACGTTTGGCTATGAGACCAGGCTGAATGGTTTGACCTCCAAGGTCAAATTAGGGCTGCTGGTTAACCTCAGAGGCTGTTGCTGCTCCTGAAACCACATGCCTCCTGTGGTCAGCAGTGCTTTATGTTTTGTGGGATGTTCATTGTTGGCGAATACACACCTGGTTGGTCTCATCTCTTTTTTTTTTTTTTTTTTCTTCTTCAAAAGCCAGTGTAGCTTTGGTCCTTTTCTGATATCTCTATTAAGGTGAGAGGCAGAGGAATGTTTTCAGTGTGTACAACATTATGTAAAACTACCAGACTAGATTTCATGTAATTTCAAGTAATAAACATTGAATTTGTGCAGATTTGGATAATTACCCTGGATGTTGAAAATTGGGTACTGGTCTTGGCAGCAGATGTGCTCCTTTAGTTTTTAACTGCTTTAATTCCAACCCAACTTAAAATGTTTTTCTAGCCCATTGTGAAAGTGAAAAATGGCAGTAGTAAATCATTTCTGGCATTTCTCACATTAAAGCCAGTTTTCCTTAAATTTTGCATTTCTTGATTTTTAGCTCATCTAGCCGGAGGTCCGAGGGCAAGGCGCCTCGCGTCCGTCCATCTACATTTCACAAGAATCGCTACTTTTCCTAGAGCAGAAGAAGAAGCTACTCTTGGCCGCTCCCTCATTTATTTTATTTTATTTTTTTTACGCCAGATGCCCTTCTTAACACAACCCCAAAGGGGCTACTTCTCCTACAGCATTTGATCCAACTTGTGCACAATGATGGCGCTTTACCCAAATTGTGTTCAAGGTCCAGGTCACATTTGTTGTTTTATGAGTGATAACATCATTGATGTTGTGATTATAGTTTCTTCTGTTTTGTGTTTGAAGTGTGTGTACAGAGTATGTAATACATCATGATATTTGCAGACTCCTTCACCTCTGTCACATACTCGGTGTGAACCTGCTCTCACCTGTGAAGAGAACAGAGCGCCAGTGGCAGACCTGCCAGTTCTGTTGTTTTCTGGCAAATGCCAATCGAGCTGTATGGTGCCGGGCTGTGGGCACAGGTTCTGCTAAAGGACGTTTGGACCTCATGTTACTCTCATGCAGTCTTTTTCTGATAGTTTGGTCAGAAACAGCCTGCTGGAGGTCATTATGTAGGGCTCTGGCAGTGCTCCTCCTGTTCCTCCTCGCTCAAAGGAGCAGATACCGGTCCTACTGCTGGGTTGAAGTCCTTCTGCAGCCCTGTCCAGCTCTCCTTGTGGTATCTCCACCACACTCTTGAGACTGTGCTGGGAGACACAGCAAGCCTTCTTGTGGCGGCACATATGGATGCGCCATCCTGGAGGAGCTTGACTACCTGTGCAACCTGAATGTGCTGCAGGTACCATCTCATACTACCAGCAGAGACAAGGACGCTAGCAAAAAACAAAACTACAGAAAAATCAGCCAGGAGGGATAAAGAGAGAGCAATGATCTCTGGCCACCACCTGCAAAACAGTTCCCTTTTTGGGGGCTCCCTTGTTGTTGCCTCTCCAGTGCATCTGTTGTCACTTTCATTTGCACCAAAGCAGCAGAAATGGACTCACAATGGTTTCTGCTTCCTAACTGCACAGATTGATATCCCTGAAGTTTGATTGACTTTTTGTTATGCTGTGATGATCAAGTGATCCCTTAATTTTTTTTGAGCAGTGTAATATAGTCACAGCTCCAATTAATATGAATAGACCTTACATAATCTCTTATATGTAGTACCGTACAGCAGAGCTTTGTTGCAGGGGCTGGAAGTGAAATTAAATAAGAATTAAGGTATTTAACTATGCATATGAATAATTCTAAAGCCTTACTTTTAAGTAATACTGCAGAATAAAGACAGATAAGCACACGCAGTGTTCCCTTCGTCAAGTACAAACAGGCTCTTATGAGCAGTGAGTGATGGACAGAGGGTCCATGTGAAGGCCCATGGTAAATAAGCAGAGACCTTTCCCTATTTATCTCCCTGAGCGTCTCTGCCGGAGACACCGGAGACAGTCAGCGGGTATTTTCTGTCTCCTGACCTTGGCCAGGTGACGTAGTTGTGCTGCGTCACTGGATCGCGTCTAGCTGTTGTCACGCAGCGTTTTCTCTTTCTCACACACACACACACACACACACACACACACACACTGCAAAACATTGCTGCCCATCTTTTTAATTCACCCCTACTAAGAAGAAAATTTTGAATAAATATCTCAGAATGGTCTCCACTTTCCTCACTTCCCCCCTCTCTCTCTCTCCACTTCTCTCCATGGTCGTCCAAGCCAAACAAGCAGCCAGTGGGAGACTGTGTGTGTGTGTGTTGTGTGTGTTGCTGGACAGCAGGAGACAGAGCACTGGGTTCATGGGAATACAGTTTGTGTGTGTGTGTGTTAAGTGTCACGTCGGGCTCTGTTGAGGCCGGAGGTAAGATACAGAAACTCATCAGAGGTAATTGGAACCAGACAGACAGACAGACACACACACACACACACACACACACTAAAACAGGCCCTTACCTTTGTATGCATGAACTCCCACAGGCAAATATCCATGGATAATCACACTAAACACACATATATGGACACATTAATACATCCACCACATACACACAAGCATGCATTCCCTCTGTCTGACTCACACTCAGGCCTATTAATCAAAGACAGAGTAGCCTTTGTCTTCATATAAACAAAAGTATACTCCTGCTGCACGTTGGCTCGGTTCAGCTGTGTGTGTACATCTGCTCAGGCCTGTGTGTGTGTGTGTGTGTGTGTGTGTGCGCGTGTGTGTGTGTGTTGCCAACAGACCTTCTGAAGTCTTCTCTAATAACGTCCCATCTAATCCACTAAAGAGGCTCTCCTCAAGACAAGATATCCTTGTCTTTTAAATGACCACAACATCAGTGTAGAAATCATTAGGGGTTGTTAACTGGAACGCCAACTTGAGGGGAGCAGTCTGACATGTTGGGGAAATGCTCTTTTTAATTCAAGCCAGAGGAGAAGATATGACAGCAGTGATTTTGATAATGGATGTTGTTGCTTAGGAAGCAAAAAGATGCCAAGTATTCACTGGTCACAGCCACAACTGTATTTAATTGTTAATTGAATACTCAATAATTAATATTGCAACCTCGGGGGCTGAAACATGAAGCCAACACAGAAGCAGCGTTATTGTACTTTTCTAGTTTTTATGGTTTGAAAATGTTGAGTTTTAGGTTAGTTTTTTATTAGTTTTAGCATTAGGTTTATCCATCCATCCATTTTCTGTCACTTATCCGGGTCGCGGGGCCAGCAGTCCAACCATAGACAGTCAGACCTCCCTCTCCCTGGCCACCTCGTGCAGCTCTTCTGGAGTCTTGTTAATTATTATAATATGGAGGGTATCGGGGGGGGCAAGGTTTAGGAAGTTAAGAAAAGATATTACAATCAGTCTTATAAATATCTTGGAAAGATTAAAGACTCAAAACTCGTATAAAAAAAAAAGGGGGGCACCATCATCTATCGTGTTTGAGGAAACTTTCTTATTTTCAGATCATGCTTTTATTGGGTCTGTTTTGTGCTTTTCCTTAGTGTCATGGTTTGGATCCTTATCTGTAACAAAAAGACACTCACTCAGTTGAATAGTTAAATGGTCTAACAGGTTGATCGGTGAGCCACAGCTGAACCCAGCATCCCTGTGTACCAGACAGTTACAGCGGTCGGCTGGTTTACTTGATGACTCACACCCTTTGCAGAGTGAGTTTCAGTTTCTTCCTTCTGGACGAAGACGTCTAGTCCCAAAGTGCAGAACAACACCGTTTAAAAACAGCTTGGTTCCAGCAGCCATCGCTCAGCTTTGATTATCCTACGTGATGAGGTGTGGATTATTTATACTTATTTATTTCTTCATTATGTTGGATTTGTCCTTACCTGTTCTTTGTTGTCTGCATTTGTTTTGAAAATGTGCATGTGAGGATGGATGACTCACCTGCTGCAGACCAAATCTATATACGGGTACAAATAAAGGAACCGGAACCGGAACCTGAACCTGAATACAAACAATGCTCTGTGAAGTCAGTAGACTCACAGTCATGTAAACGTCGCGAGTCCCAATAAAGACAAATGCACAAAAGACACAAAAAGAGAAATTTGAAAAATTGGCAAAGACTAAAACTGAATAAATTTCCTGTATATTTTTATTTTATTTCAGTTAGTTTTGTAAGTGCACAATATCATTTCACTTTGATTAAATTTTTTCCTGAAGTCTTTTTTAATTTCTGTTAGCCCCGTGATAGACTGGGTGTACCCCGGCTTTCACCCTATGACAGCTGGGATAGGCTCCAGCCCCCCACAACCCTGAACTGGGTAAATGGAAGTGGGTGGATGGATGGATGGAAATCTAGGGTTTGCTGAAGGGCACCACAGCAGTAGTTGAGGAAGAAGACTTTTTTAAAGACCTTGTGCCATTCAAAAACCTTCTATTCCATATTCACCATTTTATAGATTTTGTCAATGTCAGAGTTAGCATAGTTTTGCATTTTTTTGGCCAACTTTATAGCAGAAATAAACATGTTTACAGCCTGGCACAAAAGAAGGTTTTCACCTTCATAACAACTGTACAGGGGGTGAATTTGTATATATATCTCACCCATGTACATTTTATTAAGGCTTAAAGTTAGAGTTGTTGCCACTTTAACTGACAGGTGTGCTGACAGGCAGCTGTAGCTAGGCATGACCTCCACTACTCTGAGTTACTGAGCTGGACCTCTCAACCCTGTTTGTGGTGACTTCAGGTGGTGCTTTTCTTTGGAGCATTTTTTATGCGATTATCTGACAAGTGGTATGGTTTGCTGTGTGGTTGGTTGTACTGACAGACCATCTAAGACATATGTTAGAGTTTTTATTGTGTTGTTAGTCTGTTACTTGGCAATAATTAGCAGGTATCTGTGTCTGTGTGATGCACTTTACACCTTAGCTTATAACTTAGTACTCGACCCTTTAAAAAAACCATTGTGATGGTTAAAATATTGAGATTCTCTGAGACTTCAGGGTTTTTGATTGCTGGTGAAACAAACACAAGCCTTTATCACTACTTCCTGATATTTCATAATCTTAATATTCTTTTCTTGCCTTTTTAATCCCTCAATGCTTCACTTAATCCCTGTCGTTTTCGTAAGTGACCTGCTCCTTTGCTTTAGGCCTCCGCCAGCTTGGCTCGCTCGGCGTGTTCTGCTGAGTCCTCAGAGTCCAAGGCTTTCACAACAGTCGCTGCAAACAGACTGACGCACTTGTGGTCAGACCTGGCCTTAGAGTTTGCTTAGCTCTCATGGCACTGAGTCATGGCCACAAAAAAAATCCCTGGAAATACTTTTTTTTTTTTTTTTCAACTGACGTCCTCTGGTTTTAACTTCTGGTTGAACCCACTCTTTGGGTTTCCACCTGTTTCTTTTTTTTAGTTGGCTGAGGTCAGACTCTGCATGAAATGCCAGGAGCCTTTGGTATTTGCTGAAATAATTGGTGAGGGGTTTTTTTTTTTTTTTTTAAGGTTTGCGAGGCCCAGACTGTCTTAGCAGAGGCTTGACTGATTTGTGGTTCCTCTTCTGTGTTCTGCATTACATTTTCCTTCTGTTCAGGCTAGAGAGTCACATACATTTTTTTTGTTTGTTTGTGTTGATGCAACTCCCAGACAACACAGAAAATATAAACATGTGTTACACCTGAAAAATGTGCTTCTTTGCTCGAGGGATCAGTCTGTTAATCAGTACACCGCTTTGGTCCAGATGGAAATATCTCAACAAATAATGGACGGATTAGCATGAAAGTTTGCACAGATATCCACAGTGCCTAAAGAAATGGCCCTCTGCAGGCTTCTCAACAACTACTGTTGTGTCATGAAATAACTTCAGATTCATATTATTTATATTAACTCTGGTGATCCACTGGCCTTTTAACTAACGCCATCAGAAACCTCCAAAATGAATGACGTCCTCATCGGCCATTCTTTACAGGGGAGCTACCAATGTTAGAGCTTCCTCTTTCATAGGAGGGTGGGTGGAACAGCCCTCGGCTCCCTCGCTCTGTGACCACAGTAAACACTTTCCTGATGACTTTATGGCCTCAATCGCTTATTTCAGGTCAAACTGAATAGAATATTGCATCTGTTTTTATAGATTATGGTCATTTTCAGAGTCAGAAAGGAGGATTATCCAGGATATTGGCAAATGACTTGTCAGTCACAAGTTTTTAGCCAATAAGCATGGGGTTTCACAGTCAAATCCACCCCTCACTCGTCACATCCAATTTCAAAACACCAACATAGCGACAGCAAAAATGCTCACCTCAAGGCTTAATAACAGGACTTAACTAACCAATGGGTGACATCACGGTGGTTACATCCATGTTTTACGCTTTCTATAGCCACTCTTTACGAACCAGTAGAGAACTTTCTGATACATACCTGCACTCCCCTCCCTTAGGACCAGCATGGGGGTCAACTTAGACCAGGCTTGTAATGCACTGACAGGTATTTTAGTTTCAAAAACTGAAATGCTCTTTGGGTTAGATCTTAGCTGTTATTCATTGAGGACTACCTCACAACTGTCTCTCCATTTTCTGCCATGTCTCAGGGTCGCAGGGGCAGCAGTCTAAGCAGAGGGCAGAGATGCCCAGACCTCCCTCTTCCCAGCCACCTCCTCCATCTCTTTAGGGTGGACACTGAGGGGTTCACAAGTCACCCGAGAGATGTAGTCTCTCCAGCGTGTCCTGGGTCTGCCCCGGGGTCTCCTCCCTGTTGGTACTTGCTTGAAATATCTCACCTAGGAGGCATCCAGGAGGCATCCTGGCCAGATGCTGAACCACCTCAACTGGCTCCTTTCGATGTGGAGGAGCACTGGCTCTATTATGAGCTCCTCCCAAATGACCGAGCTCACCATCTCTAAGGGAGAGTCCAGCCACCCTTCGGAGGAAGTTCATTTCCTCCGCTTGTATCCGCGACCTCATTCTTTCAGTTACTACCCACACCTCGTGACCATAGATGAGGGTAGGAACATAGATCGACCGGTAAATCGACAGCTTTGCTTTCATGCTCAGCTCTCTCTCTGCACCACATCAGATCTTTACGGCTTCTGCATCGCTGCAGACATCCACCCAGATCTCCCGCTCCTTCCTTCCTCTATTGGTGAACAAGACCCCGCGATACTTGAACTCCTCCACTTCAGATGGCTAATTCCCAACACAGAGTGGGTACTCCACCCTTTCCTGCCTGAGAACAGCCAAGATATTCATTAATGATTCTTTTATTAATTGGTTAACCTCTTAGCATCCACCAGATTGCCAGTGAACTTAGGTTAGGTTGCATTTTAGCCACATGCTAAACAAGTCTAGTTTTAGAAACCTTTCAAATCTCTTTTTCGTGCACTTTGGTCTTTTGTCCTTCTTTAATAAGATTTCTAAATTGTTGAAAATTCAGTATGAAGGGGTAGAAGTGAACCTACCTGTAACTCTAAATAGGATGTTGAGAAGTTAAGGCACTGAGTTAATCTCTATGCTGTCAGAGGAAATCTGTGCAAGCAGGATATGCAAACTCCTCATAGAAGGATCGAACCCAGAACTGTGTGGCTGGCTTTAGGGGAACCATCTTTTTAAAAGCAGCCACAAAGAATGGCAAGAGATATGTTGGAAAACAGAAAGAATGGTCAAAAAAGTATGCTTCTCAAAATTTGGAAGAAAATATGTCTTTTTTTAACCACTGTTTTAAATTTATTTCACTGTTTTGTTTAAAAAAGACCCCTGAAAGCCTGTGTAAATATTCATCACCAGTCAGTTCAGTTCTTCAAACTCCAAACAGACCCAAGACTGAAATTTTCCAGGAAAGCAGCTGCATTCTCCAAAAAAAAAAAAAAAAGAGAGAAAAAGAAAAAAAAAAGAAAATTTAAACA
>VUQI01062360.1:0-15403 GCA_015106735.1 Paratilapia polleni
CTACATTTATTACAAGTATCATTATTAATAAAGGAGGCCGAAGAATAGCTAAACATTTGACACACAGAGCAGGAAAGAGGTGAGACAGGAGAAGCCATGCTGACAGTGATTCGGCTACGAGCTAAGCTAAAAGCTATGCTAAGCTAGCGGATCCCTAAAGACACAATAAGTGAATGATATGAATATAAATTTGCAGGTGATTCACCAGAAGTGTGCTATTAATAAAGCACGTGTAGGTTACACTATGAAAATAAGTCACTATGTGAAAGTAAGTAGTTAGTTAATCAAGCAACACAAGCATCACTGTGCGATGCAACAGGAACAGGAAGTGATACCTTACCACAGTCCACACCAAGTGAGAGCCAGAGAAAATCCAAAATAAATTCAAACTTATACAGTATATACCCAATTCTTGTTTTTTAAAGTCATTAAAAATGTACGCTGTACAATTATTCCACCCTGGAAACAGTTCAACCATTAAAAGCCCAAAATTGAGATGAGTGTATGTAAATTTCTGACCACAACTGTATATGCCATATGTACATATATCCTTCTTATCCCCCTATTTAGATTTCCCAAGAGGAAAGATGTAGCCATGTACTTTCCCATAACTTTTAATAACTTTTTTTTGTATACAAAAGACAACAGAAAAATATAATTTCATTTGGCAGACAGTGATTATAAAGAACATATAGAGTGTAGCACCATAGGCTTAAGGGCATTGTTCAATGCTGCATATATGGAAAAGTTCTCAGCTGACTCAGTTGGTTCTTTCAGTGCACTGAAAGGTTTGAGTTTAGCAATCAATTTGCTGAAAGCTTCACACATGTATACACAGTTTTCTTTGAGCTGCACCTAGTCAATCATTCCCTTTGTACACACAAGCTTACAAGTTCAGCTAGCTCTCCACTACAGACTTGCGTGTGCTTTCAAAAAAAATACACTGACAGAGATATTTTTAGGAGTCCCCAAATAAATAATGGTTGTTTGGTAATTTTGCAGAGATTACACCAGATCTGTTGTGTGCAAACTAAAACGAAACACAAATCCTACATAGCATAGCACTGATTACATGAGAATCAATCTATTACTGAGTATACTCAATTGTCAGCTCCAAGTCAGATACTCCAGAGGTTTCATTAGAGTCATCTAAATATTCTCTACTTTAAAGCTGTACAATATGACACAATGGCAACAGAAAAGACCACCTCATGTAACGCCATTGTGACAGGTGACTACAGACTCCAAAGTTCGTGATAGGATTCATTTTAAGAATATATCCGAATTAGGCAAATAGGCAGTGTACAAATAATTAAACAATGTGCTGGTGCTGGTTATCAATAGCTTCAAACAACCTTCTGGTTTTATTTACATCATAGCATGTTTACAGTTTCCATGGTCTGCTTTTAAAAACCTGACCAGCTTGCCTTCGCATACCAAAAATCAACGTCAGTGTTCTAAAGAAGTTAACTTATTACTTGTAAAGAAATGTCAGAATACGATGTCTGTAAGGTGTGTTTGAGGTGGTTTAGAAGCAATGTCTCAACAGACGTGATTTGTTTGTTTGTTAAACTCTATGTATCATACATACAAAAAGCTAAGAAGTAAGGTGCCATAGATCTGATTCATAAAGCTGTGCGCATGTACTCATGCACACATTTCCCTTTATAAATCTCAGGTTGTAAATGTTTTCTTTTTAGTGTAAATGATTAACAGTATTTTAATAGTACATGGCTGACAAAGTGTAATTGGCTCAAGATATTAATACAGACAGTTGTCTACTTATTAGAAAAACCTCATTAGAAATGAGAAAGATATTATAGCAGAGTTCCAGTGTAAACCACTCACTGTAAAGATGAATGCACATTTCAGAGTTCAGTGATGCAAAAACCCCAGGCACTTCTTTACAGAGATGGGGAAAATGTGACTGGGTAATTTGTGAACATATTCTCAAGAAGTGGGTGAGTGTGTGTGTTTACAAGCAGCAACTTATATGGGGCTGAAAATGAAGCCAACAGAGAAGTGCCAAAAACTGTTTTAAAATGCTGAAATAAACATTACAAAGCAAGTTTATATTTGGCAAAAAAACAAGTTTCGCCACTATGAATAGTTTCCCCCTTCATACCAACTATACAGAGGGTGACCATTTTTTAATCACTCATCTGTTTGGATACTGGCAAAGTTTAAAGTTAGGGGGGCAGCTGCTTCAATTGACAGCTGTGCTAATACAGGCAAGCTGTAGCTGCTAGCTGTCTGCTAGGAGCCAATTGGAGTGATTGAACTGGACCTCTTCACCATGTTTGTGCCGTTGGTGCTTGTTGATTAGCTTTGGTGACAGTATTCTAGTATTTTATTAGTATGTTACTTAGCACTAATTAACATATATGCACCTGTACAGTTTAAGAATGCAACTTGCTAGATTTACAGTGCTGTGAAAAAGTATTTGCCCCCGTCCTGATTTCTTAGTTTTTTGCACATTTGTCACACTTACATGTTTCAGATCAGACAAATTTTATTACACAAAGATAACCTGCGTAAATACAAAATGCAGTTTTTACACTAGAAAAAAGCATTTCCTGCTAAAAATGTAATGTGAATGCTGAAAGCTGAAAGAGTTTGCCTGCAATGCCTAGAAGCCTTGAAATACCTGACACTTAATTTGCCGAACCAGCTTAATTGCAAAAAATATCAACCAGTTAAAGTGTACCAGTACCAAAGTGAAAGAAAGAGTACCAAAAAATGTATATTGCACTGAATATAGCAAGAGAAATCTGAACCACATTTGCTGAAATTACTTTACAAAAAATTGAAAAAAAAGCAAAACTGGGCATTAAAAGGCATCAAAATCAAGAGGGCCTTGGTCTTAAGTGATTTTGTCTGCATGGAGCTGAATGGCATTGCCTCAAAAAAAATTGAATGAACTCAACGGATATGTAATCAAAAATAGTCTAAATAGATGAATAAAAAACACTATGATTAAAAAATGGTTTATTAAAAGTAAAAAAATGTAGAAAAAGGTGAAATTTGAAAAAAAAAAAAAACCATTCTGCAATTATCTAAAAATTATTTTAATACATGCTGAAGATTTTAATATTAGAATAACGTGGTCAAAACAAACAGGTGGAGACGGTGTTTGAGACAGTTGAAGACAGTGTGGCCGATGCAGGTGGACTGTATGTGTTTCAAGGAAGGTGAGACGGGTTACTTAGTAAAGGGGCCAGCTACTTTTTGGGCACACAGGTGTACCTGATAAAGTGGCCAGAGGTGTACCTAATAAAATGACATGTCAGATGTGGGTGTTATATTAGCTGTAAATTGAAATGCAGTACAGGAGAAACAGATCTGAAAAAAGCTTAATTTGAATCAACAAATTAAAAGCAGCTTGTTTCTGATTGGTGGCTATTTTTACAGCCACCACCCTTCCAGAGGGGCACATAGGTGCACCTAATGAGTTAATCAGAATGAGGCTACATCCACACGTACAAGGGTATTTTTTTAAAAAGAGGGATTTTTCCAAGTTTGTTTTGAAAAATATCTCCACATGAAAACACAAAAAATGATCTGAAGCTTGTCAAGAGCACACCAAAGCAACAAGTGGTGATATAATCCAAACCGTGAAGAAATATTGGCCAATCAAAAGCCCACAACACGGCGGACATTTTGATGTCAAAAAAGGGGATAAATGCATACACCTTTGACGTTGCGAAACAAAATCTCCATTTTCCTCGTCTACACGTAAATGCAAAAACAGGAGTTTCTGAAAATCTTCACCCTGGCAGGAGTTTTTCAAAAGCTCCATTTTCAGTGATCCAAAACGCAGTTTACGTGTATTGTAAATCGTAAAATAAATAAATAAAACAAACAAACAAACAAAACAAACAAAAAAAAAATCATAAAAACCGAAATAGTTTAAAAAATATAAAAGTTACAAAAAAAGAAAAGTAAGTCCACATGTCCTGAAAAAGCTGAACATTTTGATACCAGAACGGTTTCTGTATCACAAAGTATGCAGAAGGAGTTAAGTGCCAAAAAAGATACAGAAGAAAAGGTGGATCACAATAATGTGAATGCTTAAACAGCATTCACATTAATTATGATTTTATTTATTAAGGGAAAAAAGCTGTCCAAACCTACCTGGCCCTATATGAAAAAATAATTGCCCCCCTTGTTAAATCATGAATTAACTGGGATTAATCACATTTTTTGGAAAGCTGAGTACAATTTCACTAACCACACCCAGTCCTGATTACTGTCTGACCTATTGAATCAAGATCACTTGTCTGACAGTGCAGTAGGCTAAAAGATCTCAAAATGCTACACATCATGCCACAATCTAAAGAAACTCAAGAACAGATGAGAAACAGTCATTGCCAGCTATTAATCTGGAAACAGTTACAAAGCCATTTCTAAGGTTTTGGAACTCCAGTGAACCACGGTGAGAGCCATTATCCACAAATGGAGAAAACTTGGAACAGTGGTGGCCGGCCAACCAAAATTACTCCAAGAGCGCATCGACGACTCATCCAGGAGGTCACAAAAGAACCCAGATCAACATCTAAAGAACTGCAGACCTCACTTGCCTCAGTTAAGCTCAGTGTTCATGATTCAACAATAAGAAAGAGACTGGGCAAAAATGGCATCCATCTACTTTGCTGCTTCAGGACCTGGACGACTTGCAGTAATTGATGGAACCATGAATTCTGCTCTACCAGAAAATCCTGAAGGAGAATTTCCAGCCTTCATTTTGTGCCCTGAAGCTCAAGTACACTTGGGTTATACAGCAGGACAATGATCCAAAACACACCAGCAAATCCACCTCTGAATGGCTAAAAAAAAAAACCCTAAATGAAGGTTTTGGAGTGGTCTAGTCAAAGTCTGGATATAAATCTGACTGAGATGCTTTGGCATGACCTTAAACAGCACAAAAACCCTCCAATGTGGCTGAATAAAACAATTCTGCACAGAAGAGTGGGCCAAAATTCCTCCACAGAGATGTCAAAGACTCATTCTTGCTGCCATGTTTGACACAACCAGTTATTAGGTTTAGGGGGCAATTACTTTTTTCACATAGGGCCAGGTAGGTTTGGATATCTTTTTTCCCTTAATAAATGAAATCATCATTTAAAAACTGCATTTTATATTTACTCAGTTTATCTTTGTCTAATATTAAAATTTGTTTGATGATCTGAAACATGTAAGAGTGACAAATATGGAAAAAAACTAAGAAATCAGGAAGGGGGGAAATACTTTTTCACAGCACTGTACCTGACAACTTCCCAGCCTCTATCCTAAATACATCAACTTCTGGTCTTATAAAAACCAATATGGTGGAAACCAAAACACCAACATTCTGGCTATGCCCATCTTTTATAAGCAGTCAATAGTGGCATACACCAAGACAACGGTACACGCCTCAAACCCTTCACCCCTACAGTGAGTGGCTCTGGTAGCTCTGTTATACTCCTTAAACCACCAAATGAGGGAATGTCTTTAGGATGAATGGTGTTCACCACTCTAGCTGAGTTCCAGTTTCCTTTACTTTGTCTCCCATTTGTACAAACTGCTTCAAACCAGGAGTTGCTGGTTGCAGCTTCAAACTGCAGCTGTTTAAGCATAAAAAATTATTTAGTTAAGCCCTTTCATTTGTCTCCAGGCCTGTCACACACACTGGTGTTAGTCTAACTTACACGTATACACACACCAAACTGCTGAGCACCAAAGGCATATTATTGCATTTGTGACTGCTGCAGTCTCTTGTTTCTGCAGATATTAAAGTCATTCTTGTGGATTACCTAAGAGACTGTGTCTCTGTGTCCATAGCTGTGGGCATATCTGAGCTTTCATGAGTGACTGCTTCACTAATATGACTGTGGTCAAAGGCTTGGAGACCGCTGTGATCACATGAGCCTTCGTTATGACCTGTCCCCTCTTCCTCCATTTCTTCTTCTCTTTCTAAAAAACCATGCTGCTCCCACAGTTCCTGGCCATCACACACTTCAATCCCAGAATCCCCTGTGAAGCGCCGGTACCTGCCTGGCGTAAAGTCCTTGTTTGGGTTGTAAGTGCTGAAAGAGTGCATCTGCATATGTTCTGGAGTTGCTGGGAGTGGTGCATCAGCATCACTAGGGATGGAGATAACTGAGTTAGGGTGGAGCTCTTCAGGGGAAGCTGTGGGTAGAGGTGCTGATTGGATAGGGGTGTAAGGAGGAGGAGGTGTGGCTGGGCGGTCAACTACCTCTTCATAGGCTGGTAGAAGGTAGGTGGGCAAAAATCCTGGAGAACACAATGCAGAAAATGAGAAATGACAAATACATCAGTGAGGCTCACTTGTAGTCAGAAACCCAAATTTTAAAAAGAAACAAACAAAAAAACTAAATTATAATAGCAATAATATAACTATTACTGCTATTATATATCAGTTACGAGTAAATAAGGACCTGCATCATTTCTGCTTTTCAGCTGCTCAGCAGATGGTACTTCAGTTCAACAGGTTGACTGAGTACACCAGCGAGACAGCACACAATCACAGTGGCAAACAACATGACAAAGAATGGTCTACCCTACTTAGTGGATGTAACTGTACGGGTATCAGCTGAACAGACCAGACAGTATTAAAATATTACATTTGTCTGGTTCTTTAATTAGTTTTTAAAACTTCTCTATAATTGTTTTGAGCTGTTTATAGTATGTCATGCATGAGAGTGGTCCCCCTCAAAAAAAGACTGAAAGGCAGTGAGAAGGGTACACGTGGGAGGTGGATGGTGTTTACAGCCTTTTTACACTTAGGTGTATTTCCAAATAATATACAATTAACACTAGAACAGCCAGGGGGTGGGGGTCATTTTGACCCAATCCTGCAACAACAACAGTAACGGCAAATAAGTCATTTTTTTGAAAAACTTAAATTGTTAATTTTCACATAATTTTTCTAACTAAGTAAGATTTGACAAAATATTCTGTTTTAGAAATGATTTCGATTATTTCTTTACAGATTGTGATGGTAAAATATATTTTAGAGTATACTAATAAACAAAGGGTACAAGAAACAACACAATGTCTAACACATCTAAATAATTTAACTACTATAGGCAAAGAACATTATGGAAAAGTTAAAAATTTATTTTTGATAATGTGTGGTGTTCAATTACACTAAAATAAATAAAGTATAAAACAGAGCACTCACTGTGAAACAGACTGAACTGCTCATTATCTATATTTTAGAACTGACCTCACAGCTGGCTACAACAAAGTAACAACCACATAAATGAATAAACCAATTATTATAAAAGTAGAACAGTGAAAGTTTATCACACGGTCCACATTTGCCTCCGCTCACCAGACCTGCAGCCTCTCATCCACTGTCCATACTGCTCTGCAGTCTGCAGCCCTCCTCAGCTCTCCTGCTCAGGCCTGAAATCCGTACAATTTGGGTGCTCTGGATTTCACCCTTTATTTGCTGCGATTAGTACTCCACACGCTGGAGACTGCTCAGTTCAGCTTCTGTTCCCCCCAAAGCTCTGCACAGCCAGCAACCTGCAGACTTCTTCATGCTTCCAGTCACACACTCCCCCCACTCTGACCTGCTCTGACCCGGCTCAATATCCCATCCGTGACCTGTTCAGCCCTGCAGTAATTATTCATCTTTAATCTAACTATAGTCCCCAATTTTTATTCACCAATCACATCTAGCTAGCTCTGGCTCATGCTATAGCAGCCTTCATATTAAATCTTTTGCAAACATTATTTGTTGCTAGGCGACCCAGACCCTGCAGTGCACTGACTGCTGCTTCACATTAATTTCTATGGGGTCAAAATGACGTCCTCTGTGGTTCTAGTGTTAATGTACCAGACTAAAGACAAGCTCCACACCTCCTGCTGACACATCAGTTGTAATGAAATACAGGAGGGTAGGCATGAAAAACTGAAAAAAAAAAAAAAACAGGAGAAAAACAAACGGGTAGAAGACTGATAAAAAAGATGGAAATCCACCAAAAGACGGATGACTCTCATGCCTGGTATTTGTAAAATGGATAAGGGTGTAGGTCAGTAAGATTAGATGTAGGCTACATCCACATGTACAAAGGTATTTTTTAAAACAAGGATTTTTCCGAGTTCATTTGAAAAAATATGTCCATCCACACGAAAACGCAAAAAACTATGTCAAGTGCTATTAAGACCATGCCAAAGCAACAGGTGGCGATATAACCCAAACTCTTGGCCAATCAAAAGCCTGCAAACAATAACACAGCACACAGTGTGACGTCAGAAAAGGAGATAAAGGCGCACACCTTTGATGTTGTGAGACAAAATCTCTCTTTTCCTCATCCACATGTAAACACAAAAATGGAGTTAATGAAAAGCTCCATTTTCAGTGATCCAAAACGCAGTTTACGTGTGGATGAAAGGCCAAAACGTATAGAAAAAGCTATGTTTACCAAAATACCCCTGTACATGTCAACGGAGCCTTAAGCCCCCAATTCCCTGGGGGGTCTGTAGGACACTGCTGGAAACCCTTTGAAATGTGATGGTTTGGGGTGCTTTAGTGGTGGTACAGTGACAGATCTAAATAGGACAACAGGCTTTTCAAACATGAAAAGCTAGATTTGGATTTTTTTTTTCTTCCTACAACAGAAAATATACCCAAAGCATAACTCTAAGCTGTAAAAAACTATTCAGAGAAGAAGCAGTTGGCTGGTATTATGTCTATAATAGACTGACTAGCACAGTCACCCAATCTCAACTCTACTGAGCTGTTAAGAGAACTTCTTGACTGTGTCACGTAAGAAACGTCCATCAAGCCAATCAAACTTGTGGGAGGAGTTTCAGGAAGAATGGGCAGACGAGTCTCCAGATTACCTCAACAAACTGACTACTAGAAAGCCAAAGGTCTAGACCCTGTTCCATGCATGAAAACAGATTTTTAACCCTGAGATGAGGGAAAACTGGGTCTTCTGTTCCAGAAAAAGAGCTGACTTAAACTCTGGGTCAGTTACAGGGGTACTACTTTATCAACCTGCTTGCTGGCGGGTTTTCTTCAACAAACCCTGATTCCTCCTCCTCCCGTGCTGCACCTGAAGCAGCTGTCTGAAGTCTTTATGGTAATCTGCATTGGTTGTTGGGTGACATGATGTCATCACAACCCTGTTTATAATGGGGCTAGAGGGGAGCTGGAGTCGCTGCAGTGTTTAACATCAGTGCTAGTATAGGAATAGAAGTCAAAACAGCAAACAAAGTAATCGCAGAGGTTTTCTCCAGAACAACTCATAATTTCCAACTGTTTCAGCATCTGTCTCTCTGTCATCTGGGACTGTCTACGCTCCTGCATTGATATATCATTGAAATGGCACTGAAAGACTGACTCACTTGTATACTCATGTCTTCAACCCGGCCATGCCACGCATGCCAAGGTGCAACAATTGAGAGGTGCATGACAATGTCAAACGATACCAAAGTGCACTGCTATGCAGCAGTTTTGACATCACTTTTGCCACATACGTAAAGGTGACAATGGCGAGCATTTCTTCAACTATCATACATTTTGGCCTGGAAACTTTTAGAAAATCTAACACACATGTAGAGATATATATTATGTTTTACATATCAATATAGATTGACATACAGATGTGCGTGCACAAAAGTATAAATATATTTATTTTCAGGATTTTAAAAAAGATGTTTTTCCAATTGTTTAGATAAAAAAATAACTCAAGTGTCTCACTAAACTTTTTTGTCTGTTTCTTACATGGCACAATCACTAGTTTTCCAATTCTATAAATTAACTATAACCATAACTGCGTGATTTTCAAAATTACTAGATATAATTAATGTGATTGTGTTATTTTTCATCAATTTTACCTAGAATTTACATGTTGTGATGGGCATGACATTGTGTGGTAAATATAATTCCTAAACGATTAATGCTATATTTTTGTTAAACCCCTTGAATTAAAGCTGAAAGTCTGCACTACAATCACATCTTAACTGTGTGATTTAAAATCCATTGTCATGGCATACAGAGGCAAAATTACAAAATTGTGTCACTGTTCAAACAGTTATTGCCTTAACTGTATTAAGTGTTGACTGAACCAACTTTGATCAGCTGTTCTGGAACTGAAAACTCAGTAAGTGATAGAAATTAACTATGTGTGGAACATGTAGACAGCAGCATGCCAGAGAACAACTTACTGAGATAGAGAGGTAGTTGAGAGTTGTTGTGAGCCTCTCTGTAGGCGATGAGGTTGATCTCATTCTGGCGGCGCTGCTGCTGGAAGCGCTGCTTGGAGCGCCAGTGCTGACATACACAGCAGCATGTGAGGATTATGATCAGAGCCCACACCAGCCAGAACCCTGCAGGGAGTTCACAGTTCATGTATCAAGACCTGTTTAATACATACTCCAACAAATGGGACAAAGGGCAAACAAAAAATGTGGTTCCATATGATCTGAATCTTTTACGTAAAGGTCAAAGGCAGAACTTCTGTGTTTACACACAGTTTTGTACTTGTTGATAGCTTAGGTGAAATAGACACATTAAACACATTCCTTCTGAAATGTGTAACACTTTAAAAGGAATCCTGACTATGAGGAAATGTTTAACTTATTGGTGGGAGTGTTGCAAAGCAACCCATCCCAGTATATGTTGTTGTACAGGAAAAAAAAAACAAAAAAACAAAAACGTCCAAAAGTTTTGCACCCAACTAGTCCTACACCATCAGAGAAACGCCGCTCAAACAACGAAATGACCAGCTCGGTTGCGCAGTGCTTACTTTTATTCATTTTGGACATATAGTTGTGGTCAGAAGTTTACATACACTAATCATGGGCATGAATGTCATGGTAATTTAGGGCTTTTAATGATTTCTTTGAATTGTACAGCATACATCTTTAATGACTTTAAAAAACAAGACTTGGGTGCACAAGTTTGAATTTATTTTGGATTTTCGCTAATCCGCATAGGGCCAAAATTATACACACAGGCTCAAATGTCTACATACACCCCCACTAATATTTGGTTACATGTTCCTTAGCAAGTTGCACCTTGACCAGATGCTTTTGGTAGCCATCAACAAGCTTCTGGCATAATTCTGGCTGGATATTTAACCACTGTTCTTGGCAGAATTAGTAGAGCTCATTTAAATTGGTTGGTTTCCTGGCACGGACCCGGCACGACACCCACTCACTAGTGGTGAATGCACCAGTCTTGCACTAGGAAGCTGATACAATGTCAGATCTGATACAATGGACACTCATTTTCTCATATGCAATTAGATGCACTATTCAACCATTACACAGACTTTATACTAGGAAGCTAGCATGTCTAATGAGTCTCCATTGGCTATTTGCGTCACATGCACCTCTGTCAGGTAACGACTAGGAACTTTCAGGACTGCAGTGCATTTGTGAAAGTGTACCTCTTATTCAGAATGAAAGTGGAAAAACTGGTTTTAAATACTTTGCGACCTACAAGTGTAATGAGCTACAAAAGACTATGAAGCTACAGTACTGTGCAAAAGTCTTGAGCCACTCCTCATTTCTTTATATTTTCCTAGGAAAATGGGTGCAACTATTCATTGAAACATGTGCAAGTATATAAGTATATAACTCAGTTTGTATAATTCTAATGAGCTTGAATGTCAATATTTGGTATGACCACCTTCATTCTTCAATTCAACCTGAACTCTCTTAGGCAGCTTCCTGTCATTTCTTTAAGTAGTCTTCAGGAATAGTTCTCTAGGCTTCTTGAAGGACATTCAAAGCTCTTCTTTGGATGTTGGCTGCCTTTTGATCTGTTCTCTGTCAAGATGATCCCACACTGCTTCAATAATGTTGAGGCCCGGGCTCTGGGGAGGCCAATCCATGACTGATAGTGTTCCATTGTGTGTTTTTCTATCCAGGTATGCTTTTACTGCATTGGTAGTGTGTTTGGGATCATTGTCACGCTGAAAAATGAAGCTGCTGCTAATTAGATGCTTTCCAGATGGTACTGAATGGTGGATCAAACTCTTTTCTGTCTTCATAATTCCATCAATTTTGACAAGATCTCCAACACCACTGGCTGAAATCCAGCCCCAAATCATGACAGAGCCTCCAACCTGTTTTGCAGATGGTCCATACATAGACAACTACTTGAACCAAAAATTTCAAATTTGGATTCATCACTCCATCAGACCTGTTGCCACTGATTGTCAGTCCAGTTCTTGTGTAATTTAGCATACCTCAGCCTTTTCTCCCACTTTCCCTTCCTTAAGAATGGCTTCTTGACTGCCAGCCTTCCACTGAGAGCATTTCTGATGAGGCTTCAGTGAACAGTAGATAGATCAAGTGAAGGGCCAGATGCATCTCTCAGGTCCTGTGTCAGCTCTTTGCTTTTTCCTGTTTCTTAAGAATATGACTTTCAGATACTGTTCATCTGCTATCAATAGTTTTTAGGCCTGCCACTTCTTCTTTTGTTCTCCACTTGTCCAGTTCCCTCAGATTTTTTTAAGGACACACTGCACACCATGGCCTTGGCCTTTCAGCTAATAACTCTTTGAGAATCCCCTTGTTATAGGTCAGTGTTAAGTGGCTTAACAAACAAACAAAACATTCCTCTGAAAATGGTCAGGTACAAGGACTGGAGTGAAAATAAGTGAAAAAGCAACCAATGTCCAATAAAAACTTTGAAAGAGCTTCAAGAAGCCTGAAGACCACTTTAAAAAAATCACAAGAATGTCTGGCTCCTTGGAAGCAAAATATAATGAAATGAGGGGTGGCTCAAGACTTTTGCACAGCACTGCACATTCTCTTATTTATAAAAAGGTTTTATTTATGCATCTGTATTCACTCTTGTCCATGCTTTTCTTAATTTATATGTATAATGTATCTTTATATTATGTGTCTTGTATATGTTTTTTGTACACAGGTATCAATCTCAATGAGACTACCTGTTTAATTAAAGGATTTAATCATAATAATAAAAATAGCATTAGGCTTCAGATTGGATAATGGAGTGTTGGGTAACTCACACCACAGTTCATAGTAGTAGCTGCAGCACTGAGTCTCTCCGCAGCAGTGACCCGATTCACAGACGTAGGTCTGGTTGTTTGCTCCCTGGCATACCAACTTGGACTGTAAAGACACAAACAATAACGCTATTTTTTTTATTTCAAATAAAATTTTGAGCACAGCCTGTTGAATCAGAAGCTGAACCAGCACCTCTCTAACAATTTAACCTCACTGGAACTGTGCAACACAAGGAGCCACTGCTGCACATTCAATTCATCCATCCATTTTCTTCTGCTTATCCCAATTCAGGGTCGCAGGGGGCTGGAGTATATTCCAGCTGTCACAGGGCGAGAGGCGAGGTACACCCTGGACAGGTCACCAGTCGGTCACAGGGCCAATACACATTCAGTTCATTGCAGCTATGGTTATATAATCCAATTTACAACAAGTCTTTTTGAGGCACTTTGCATTGAAAGGTAAAGACTGTACAGCATTACAGAGAAAACCACAACAATATGACAATCCCTTGTGAGCAGCACGTGGCAATAGTGGGAAGGAAGAACTTTTTAACAGGAAGAGACCTCTGGGAGAATCAGGTTCAGGGAAGGGTGGCCATGTGCTGACACATAAAACTATGATACTACTTGAAACAAAGTGTAATACTCTGCAAGTACAGAGTTAGTGTGGAGGCTGCAGTGTTCTTTGATATATAATACAGCTAAGCCAGCTTGTCGTGGTGTCATGGTGCAATACAGTGGTTTGTGCGAGTTTACCGGATTAGTAAATAGTGCTTAGAGGCCGACTCGTCCCAAGTCACAGACTGAATCATCAGCAGGAGTTCGGCCCAGCTAAAGATACCATAAGTGCTAAATGCGTACTTCTCCACAGAACTAAAGCAACAATACTGCCCTTCCCGACTTTATACCTTCTGACATGGTTGGGAATGTCAGCTGTATTTCCAGGGCTTAAATATTCACATGTTGACATCTGTAAGGAGACATAGGATAGGATCATAAATTCCTATCTTGTTATTATGATCGAACATCAGATAATCCCCGGTACCGTTTGGTAACGCGTGTTACTGCCATTTCCTGCAAATGTTACGCAAGTAAGCCTAGTCTAATTTGCTACTTCAACAGCACAGCTAACGTTAGCGTTAGTAACCACATTAATGACTGTTGGAGCCCATACGAAAACTAGCCTTCAAAAGAGATCGCTTTGAAAACGAACGACAACCTTGTAGCCCATCGTAAGCCTAATCGATTTAGCTACCCAAGTTACATGTGCTAACTAACGTTAAAGACTGTCGGTTGACTTTAAGTTAGTCGTTACCTCTGTCACTGTGACCGACGTCACTGAACTTTCTTGCCCAGCGTTGAGCTTCAAGGACTCCATTACTATATGTATCATACACTGTTATTAACAACTGAATTGTCAATTAACCGTCGCATTTTTTAGCAAAGCGTTGACCTAGGTAGTTAACCAAAACAAAACAAGCCCAAATTCAGCGGCTGTTTCCATAGAGTACTCCTAGACCATTGGTCGATTCCTGAATTGCTCCTTTCTTCCAGACGGGGACTGGCTCTTTCTTTCGTCACTCTAAAATATCGCTTTCGTTGCTGTGTGCGTCATCTGTTGCCAGGGTTGCCAAAGTGGAATGAGTTTCCGACGCCATTACTCCAGAAGTAAAAGTTCCATTTATTTCGACCATAGAAATGTCAAATGACTCATAGCTGGAGCATTTCCATGATCTGGATCGGCATTAAAACTCTCTCGCTCCAAGTCTGTCCAGACATCGGGGAAACAATTTTTTTCTATGTCTGTACTTGGGGAAGGGGGAAAAAAAGAACTACGACTCCCAAGCGCACAATTGGCCAAGAAACATCCAATCACAGAGCATAAAATCACGAGCCTAAAGTCACGTGAGATTCTACGGACAAGAAGACAAGAACTAGAAAAGATGGGCTTTAGTCTATAACCTAAAATAAACTTAGCATAAAAAGTAAGGAAATTTGTGTTTGGTCCATTATTTCTTTGTTGTAACAATGCTTCTTGGTAGTAAACCTTATACCGTTGGAAAGCCTGTTTATTTCCCTTTAAATGGTGCCACATTTGTAAGGAAAATGCATTTGTGGGTTGAGCAGCAGAGTTGAGTATGTGGGTTGTGCCCATGAAAAACTTGCCAAATCTTCTCTGCTAGTGCCAAACAGTTTACCTCCAGAATTTGGGAGTGGAGAGGAATGGAATGGCCTGCCTGCAGTCCTGACCTCAATCCCACTTGTGGGGTCAGCTTGGGTGTGCTGTTCGTGCCAGAGTGACCAACACAACCACACTGGCTGACTTGTGACAGACCCACATACTGAACTCTGCTGCTCAACCCACAAATGCATTTTCCTTACAAATGTGGCACCATTTAAAG
>VUQI01062360.1:15423-29788 GCA_015106735.1 Paratilapia polleni
TGGCACCATTTAAAGGGAAATAAACAGGCTTTCCAATGGTATAAGATTTATTGCCAAGAAGCATTGTTACAACAAAGAAATAATGGACCAAACACAAATTTCCTTACTTTTTGTGCTAAGTGTATACAGATGTCCCCTTCAGTCTGCAATAAGCTCAATTATCTTGTGTTAAAAACATTTCAAATAAAATTTCAATGTTCTCTATGAAGAATTGCTCAGATGAAGGACACAAGTCAAAACACACTGGCGTCACAGTTTAATTCTGATGATGGTTGAGAATGAATGGAGCTCCAATCTGGAGAAAGACTCTTGTCCATAATGCTCACTGTATGGGCCTAAATCCAGTCCCTGTCAACAGAATAACCCTGCCTCGTGATTGACCATCAAAATTGTCTTTAGAGTGGCATTTTAGAATCAGTCAAATTTTGAGTCATTCTGTCTCTGCTGGCTTGCCATTCTCCTCATGGCTAGTTCTTTTAACCTACATTTGAATTCTGTTTTTCTATTAATTCTTTACTTGTTCTGGGAAAATTAAACACCATTGGGGCTGCATCTGAAAGAATAAAAACTAAAATTGTCTTATGCAAATTTTAAATTAATGGAATACCCGATTATAATCCATCAGATTCTCCCATGTCTTAATGATAAAGTTGTGATATTGATAAATCTGTTAATTTACACAATTGGCATTTTTGCCAGCCTTTCTTCCTGCCTTCAAATAGGCTACACTTCATTAATATAGAAGCTCTTTTCCAGTCTTACTGACCAAAATGTTTAAAGCGCTCACACATTCATAGAGTGCTTTTAACACTAACCTACTGTACAGAGCTTTTCCTCTCACACTGCTGATTTATCTGCAGCAGCTGTGTTACTTACATTCTGTGTTATGTGTGTAACCTCTTCATATTTTTTAAATATTATAGTTTACTCTTCATTTGTAAAACCAGTTATCAATTGGCTAAGTTGATAACCAGCTTCGTGTGACCGCTTATCCTGATTGCTGATGTTAGGGTAAGTGAAGCCAGATAACGGAAAGATACCCTGGGTATGTTGAACTTGCTTCGTAGTCAGGGCCCAGTTCAAGGGAACAAAAGCAAACAAATCACATCGTCCAAAATCCAGTTTCAGGGATTTTGGCTTGTTCACTGCCTTTCATGACTTCTTTAGGCAACTCTGTGACTCTCCTTATTCAAGGTCCCCAAGAGAGACAGTGGTTCCTTACATCCCAGTTTGACAAGTCAGGAGGATAGGCACTAATCTCCTTAATCTGGCATTTCTCCCGTGTGCTGCCATAGGGAGAGAGGGACCACAAAGAGTAATCCTTTTGAAGAGACAATAGGATTAAGGGCCCAACCCTCTGATTGACAATCAGGTGTCCACTGACAGTTCTGCAAAGCAGGAGCACTGGCCACTCTTTCTTCAGCGTTACTTTATTTTTGTTTGGTGGGCCTGAGAAGGATGGGGGTGATGTAGGGCTTGTGATGGGATGGTGGATGTTTCTTTGACGGGTTGCTGGAGGTCTGACAGGTCTCTGGTCCCCGAAGGAACCACAGATTGACTGACAGGTGAGGGGTAAGAGCTAGGATGATTTGGTATGCGAGGGTGGGAAATGTGGATCTATGGCTGTGGTCATAGGAAAAACACAAATATTTCACATATCTCAGTGTTAGTATGCAGCATGATGGGAAAGAAAGTGCAGGAGCATACTCTACCTGGCTACTCAGTAAATAGTAGTTTGTTAGTTTTCTATTATGGTTGCATATCAAGATATTTTCTTTCTTTTTCCTTCTAGGAAGCAGGGATTCACAAACAAATAGGTAGGTCACCTTGGGAGGGGTAGGGGGGTGCTGACATGTTTTTACTAAATTCAACATGGAACATTTTTTATTAGTTGTGATAGGGCACAAACTTCTTTCAGCTTCTGCTGGGAAGCATGCCAGCAAAAGTTGGAGTTGTAGAGGAGGGGCAGCATGGTGGTGCTGTGGTTAGCACTGTTGTCTCTCTGCAAGAAGAGTCTTGGTTTGAGCCTTTTGGTTGGCTGGGGTCTTTGTCTGTGCAGAGTTTGCATGTTCTCCCTGTGCCTGTGTAGGTTTCCCCCAAAGACATACCTGTTAGGTTAATTGATGATTCTAAATTGGCCACAGGTACAAATGTGAGAGTGTGTGGTTGTCTTTCTCTCTATGCTGGCCCTGTGATGGACTTGCAACCTTGCAACCTGTTAGGGATTATTCCACCTCTCTCCCCATGAGAATTGAGAGTTTCTCATGATAAATACAACATATCGACATAAAGTACCAAGTGGGAATTCAGTTATCCAAATGGCAAAATGGTTGTCATGGCAGAAAATAGTATGGTAAACAATATGAAATGGAGGGTACTACAGAAAAACATACAACCATTGCACAAATAAAAACATTATCATGTCAAGGTAAAGTGTGTCTTCATTGCTGCTCTTTTTTTACCATGATCAACATGTGGCTTTTAACTCATCAACACCAGATGGCCCCTTCAGTACAGTTATATCCTCAGCAGGACCTAACACAGTAAGAGACCCCTCTGTAGGCAAGCCGAAGCTCTTCAGGTCTGAGAAAAGACACACTCCTCACAGACATTGATAATTCAAGCACTGAGGTGCTGCTGATATCCAATCCTCTGTCTCTGAGACCGCAGAAGATGGGTAGGGGTGGAGGGCAGCCCCGGGCCTCAGCAATGAGGAAACAAGCCTCACATCCAATGAAAAGAAGATGTTCTATTCAGCTCCACTGAACCCGGCCAAAGAAAACAGCGGTTGATTCCTTACATCTCCTCATATTACAGTAATGGTCTTCTTAAGTGCTGGGGGTAAATTACAGGTTAGCCACTGTATGAAAGGGAATGAGTCACAGGATGGTGGATTTCCATGTGTGGCAGGTGCCTGTAGTGGTCACTCTGTGTTTGTTTAGGCTAGTTGGAGCAGCACTCCAAGCTGTTACTGTGGAAATTCAGAGTGAAGGCTTGTTCTCAGAGGTGAGGGTTAACCAAGTGATAACCAGTGGGGTTAGGAAACTCTCAGGGGTCCCTGACAATGACATCCTGAGTGTCTGTAGCACATTTTTTTCCTGAAAAGAAGAATATAAAGAGGAGGGTCTTCCACTTATTACCATAAATACTACTGTTTTCATATTTCAAGACTATCTCCTGGCATCCTACTATTTTGTTGTTTCTCCTGGGAAATACTTCTCATGAAATCTTTAACCTTTTTGTGAATAATCATCATGCACAATTTGACGTTTCCAGATTGTCTTTGATTAAAACAACATATTGGTAGGTATGATCATTACATCTGGTTAAAGGAATCATTCAGAATTTTAGGAGATGTCAGATGTTCAGTTGGTTATGTGTGGGATAAAAACCCTAGTATCAAGATTCAGTTAGCCTAGCTTAGCATAAAGATAACAGGTGGAAACAGCTTCAGTCCAAGGCGTGTTAAATGACAATGTGTGGCTTTAGGAGGAGTTACATTAAACTTGTAGAGTCTTGCAGCTACTGTGACATGGGCCAGATTTGGTTCCTTTGTGCCTGTACAGGTACAAAAACTGCATAACACCAGTCCTTTCTCTGTGACCACATCTGACATTCTTCACTGTTGCTGACCCCATCAGCACCTCTAAAAGGTTACACTGTTTATGTACGGATTAAATAAGATTGTTCATTAGCAAGCCTTAGAAGTGTTTATAAGTGTATTTTTGAATATTTGTTTCCCTCTGCCTCCAGTCTATATGTTAAGCTAGGCTAATATCCTAACACCAGATCTGTTCATAATCAATATGAAACCTGATATACATTGCATCATATTTTATAGTTGAGTGTATTATGAAATAGATGAGATTCCCATGTGAGGATAAGGGAAATAGTTTCTCGTGTTTGCATTTTTTTTACACTTAAAAATCCTATATCAGTTGGGCTGTAGTCAGAGCCTAGACTTAGTTCTTGGGCAGCACTTAACACTATTCTTAATATTAACTGGAAAAATTTACAATAGGTTGAAATAAAATAAAATAAAATTGGTATTTGATGGAATGGAATAGTTGTTGTAATGTACATGAGGAAGGTAATGTAATATGATATGTAGTCACCTTTAATTAAAAGTATTTCTCAAATTTTAGGCTTATATCTGCTGTTCAACTAAAATTAAATAGGTCAGAGGCTTACAGTATTTCAGTGAGTGATGAACACTGTTTTAAGAAAAAGGTGAGGCATAAAGTCACAGCCACATCTGTCTTGTAAAAGCTAGACTTGTTTGAAATGTTTGGATAAGCAGTGCAGCATTTTTACAGCAGCTTTGTGCCTAATGCTGTAGCACCTCCTGAAATGGATGATGTCACCCAAGACAGGGGTATCAGAGATACAAGAGGGCGAGGCTGGAGCCTTTTTTCTTCTACAGTGCTCTAAGCTCTCAATCCCTGAGTGACTTCAGAGGAGGAAAGACATGTACAGGCAAGACAACACATTGCTCACTCCCAGCCCCATTTATCCAATGACTGATATTTGATCCAAGCTTCTAGTATTGGTCAGTCGCTGTCATTCACCCCAGCTAAGATTAAACTAATAACATTTATTTTAAATGGTATACCTTTGGTATTATTCTGTATTAAACATTATACTGATAAATTATGTTTAACACAAACTGCACACATCCCCTGCATGACGTACTGGTCAAACAACATCTATCTATCTATCTATAATTCTAAAAATAGCATTTGGTGGAACATCTCACAGCAGAATAGGTCAGCTGGCTACATGTCCTTCAGTGGAGTATGATCAGTATAATCACTCACCCTGCAGAGACACAGGAAGACTGGGGCTTTTTTATGACAGAACAGTGGAGAGTGGACAGGAACTCTTGGAGAGTTGGAGAGCAGGGGAAGAGACGCAGTAAACGGCCCAGGGCAGATGGGTTGCCCGTTCAACCCATGAGCTATACCAGCACCCCATGGAAAAATCCAACCGTGATCATCCTACTAACATTACCGCTGTAGAAACTGTGTTGCAGTTACTGCAAGCTACAAAGTTTTTTTGTTTGTTTTGTTTTTGTTTTTTTGCATTTAAGCTCCATATATGGGGGATTTTCATTTTAAGCAGAAAAATTTTATCAAATACTAGTCCTGGCTAAAGAACAAAGTATTGATATTTTTCTGCCATTCAGAAAACCTGTGTTGCTGTGGAGACTGCCCCCATTCTGGGCCTCTATGATTAATTCAACTGTCAGGAGTCCCTGGGGGGGTCACATCTCTTGCATGGGTGTGCAATGTCTATACGCACCCTGGCCATTCCTCTTGTGGTCCAGGCATGTTAGCTAATGGACGGCATATGATCTAATATATGCCATTAATGGCCCAGACTCTGAGTGGACACCCTGTCACATGTGTGCTGACACACAAGCACAACTCACACACAATTGTTTTTTTTTTGTTTTCTTTTTTTTTAAATAGTTCCACTGCATGTTTCTCCTGTTTAAGCTGTAATATTTGCATCCTCGCATACTTTTTGTGTGAACAGTTTAATCACACAGCAACTTAACCTCTTAAGCCCTTTGTGATTTTTTTTTTCCATTTGAGAAAACACCCCAGTTCAGTCAGTAACACCTCTACACATGAGAGGCAAAAATGATAATATAATGCCAAAAGTCCCATATAGTGCAAAATCACTTTAACATTTTTGTGACACTTATTAGCTATAACCAGTGTAAGCGTCATTTAAGGAGAGTAAAATATTCTCATATGACATGACATGTAATCATATTTGTTGTGCTAATGAACGTGACGGCTGGTCACATGAAGAGCGTAGCAAACCCTCACCACAGACAAGTGCTCCACAAAAGCCGGGTGGGGTGAAGCAGCTTTACGTGGCTCCACCCTCTCTGAATTGTAGGTGGTTTCAAATATTCCTTTCTCTCAATAAATATGTATTTTTTGGTTATGAGTTTCATTCAATAACTGTTAAAATACAATAATTTCAAGCATCTAGTGCAATACTTTGACATTTCCCACATGTGAATGCAGATGCTAGCAACCTTTTAAAATAGCAGCATGTTGCATTTAAAGAACTAATGCAGTGGTACAACATAATAAATAAGATTCAGAGAATCCAGAGAAATCTGTCTGCAAGGGAGATGGAAATGGACTGGCATATACAGCATGTACTAGAGCCTGATATATTGGCCGGCTGATATTATTGGGCAATATTAGCTATTTGCCAATATATCGGTTTCTGCAAATAACTTTCATTAATCAGCCGATAAATAAAAATGAAAAAAGCTAGGGAGAGATGGGAGAAACACCCCTCGACCATGTTATGAGTGTTGATGTTGCATAGTTGCACTGTGCAGCTCCCTGTTGGCAACACATGTGTTTGGAACGCCACAAACACAACAAGCAGCTGATCTGAACAGAGTGGGAAAGGGAGTAAATGAGTAATCCATGACTTGTTATGATAATAAAACATGTTTATTTTTAACCTGCATGCCGGAGACACAATCCCCTTTGAGGCTGCATCAGGAAGGCCATCTAGTGTAAAACTGCCAAATCAAACATGCGGAGGTACCCGCTGTGGTGAATCCTTGTGACAAGGGAGCAGCCGAAAATAGCCATTGTCATATTATCTTAGTAAGGACTCAATAAATAACTGCACATAACAAATGTTAGGGAAATCTGGTTCGTGTGCCTGAAAGAAATACTATCAGCCGATATATTGGATTTTTAATCAAATATCAGTATTAGTCTTAAAAATACTACATTGATTTGGCTCTACTCATAGCACTTTACTAACCACACTGACCAGTCTGTACTTGTGGAAAAAAACCCACCCAGGCATCAAAATCTAGCATCAAAATCTACTTGAGGCAACAGAGCTAACCACAGCACCACCATGGACAATCAGGGACAAGGCCAAAGAGCAATAGTGAATAGCCTGATATTTGAGTCCTTAGGCAGTCCTGTGTTAAGTGCGACAACATTTTGTAGTAGAAATCATTGCGTGGACCAACCACTGTTGGTGATCCAGCTTGTTATCAGCACACAGTTAAAAACCCAACATCCATGTGGGTACCCACATGGATTGAACATATGTGAAGTTCCTGATGAAATGATATACACAAGTTCAGTAGCCATCCAGAAGACATACCTTTCAAAAAAGGTCTTGCTTAGGTCAAGATCAAACAATATTCTGCACATATTCCAACAATATAGCTTTGCAGTAAAAGAGTCAAGGTGTAAAACTGGTCTGCCTGCACTCCAGACTTGTCACCTATTTTAAACATTTGGTGCATTAAGGGCCCCAAATATTTGAGAAGCCAAAACCCTATATCAATGAAGAGTGAAAAATTTTAGGATTCCACAACAACAAATAGAGTGTTGTTAAACATGATGCAACACAGTGGTAAATTTTAGTTGTTGATATATCACTTGTGCTGTTTTAAATTAAATGTAGGATTTAAATGATTTGTAAACCATTGAATTCTGTGTTTTGTTTTTTTTTTTAATTTTACTCAGTGTTCTAACTTCTTTGGGATTTTTTTTTTTATTCCTGACAACTGCATGCAAATATAAACTGCAGTTCTGAGCAGTTAGTTTTTTTCCTCACTTTCCAAAAACCTCTTCTACACACATATAAAGTCAACACCCTGCTAGGACCAGAAGCTCAAGCTTTCCCTGTGTGAAACACCAGGTGCACTCTATGTGTGGTTTTGATAAATCCAGATGTGCGACGATGAAGATTTCATCTCTGTCCATCAAATGGATCCTCACATTGTACAAGGTGGATTTGGGAGGTCAAACACTGCAATCCCCTCCAGTGTGTGATCTCAGGTGCAAGGGTCAAATGTATGTAAACCCTAACATGGCATTTCCATAGTGATGAGCTGGATTTGTCAAGAGGCTAACATGCTTTAATCCCTTCAAAGGCTTCATCTTGATCCAAGCAGCCACTCCAAAGTGTTTGGAGGAAAACCTGAGCTGTGTTCTTCTCACTGGGACTTATTCTCTACAGTGTACACACATGATTTTTATGTGTTGAGCATTTGTGCTAACATTGCCTCAAGCTAATGGATTAGCCATTTACTGGCAGGCTCGAGCACGCTTTTTATATCCAGGAAGTGAATTCTGTTTGGCTTGTTTTCACTGTTTTGCTTTATCTTCACATGGTGTTCTAGATTATAATTGTGGAATCCAGTCATAACCATCCAATATAAACACTGAGCTCGGATATTTATAATAATGAAAATGGAACCAAAAGTTAACAATGATCAACTTTGTCAAATTTCGAAATAGTTCTAAATCTAATATAGGATCTGTACTATGTACACCAAATTCCACAAATGTTTCATTTTGGAAAAAATAATTTATATTTAATGAGAGAGAATATACCAAACTGTTGCAAAATACTTCTGGTCAGTTGATACAGCAAACTGTTCAATGTTGTAAACAATGTTTAAAATATCTATATTTTTTAAACCACTGTGGATTTCATGTCAGCATCCTTCTGGAAGACACTGTACCCTCAGATGGTCCGAATGTGCAGCCCAGTGAGTGGGTGTGAGGCAAAATTGTAAAGCACTTTGTCCATTAAGGTTAAAAAGTGACATCCATGACCCACTACAGCCATAAAAACAAGACTGGTGTGTAAGATCATGGCAAAAAGTGGCAGGAACTTACACATATGTTTGTCAACAGATTTTGTCAATGCAAAAATGCTGGCACAGTGCACAGTCACAAAACTTTACATGTGTGTAGCTGAGGAAATAAAGGGGATGAGTAGACTCCTAAGGAAGCTGAGATCCTTCAATACGTGCAGAGAAATGTTGGAGATTTTCTATCAAGTCAGTTGTGGTGAGTGCAGTGTACTGCTGGGGGAGCAGCGCCAGAGCTGGTGACACCAACAGACTGAATAAACTGATCAGGAAGGGTGGCTCTGTGATTGGCTGCAAACTGGACGTTTTGAAGCTGTGTTGGAGAGGAGCTCACTGAACAAACTGTTATCACGCGTAATCCTGACCATCCTCTGCACCACTTACCGGAGCAACAGCGGAGCATCTTCTCTAACAGACTGATTCAGCTCTGCTGCAACAAGGACACATCCAGGAAATCTATCATACCACATTCAACAGCTCTTTATAATACATCTGTTTGGCAGAGAGTCATCTAGTCTTTCATTCTATCTTATTTTATTAATGCTTGTCCTGATAACAACTATTGCAGCCATGTTAAGTGCAAATAAATTAAGACATTTCAGCTTTCTTTAAATAATAATTTGCAGTAAATTTCCAACCACAATCTTAGTAAATCATGCTGTGATTCATTTCGATTCATCTGTCCTCTCCAGATTTTTCACTGTGAAAGTACAAACAGACCAACCAGAAAAATAACTGTCTTCACAATTTCCTTGGCTAAATTTTCACTGCGCCTTTGTGCTGGTGTAGACTGTTGTCTTATTGGAAATGTACAGTACTGTACAAAAGCCTTGAGTCACCCCTCATTTCTTTATATTTTTCTAGGAAAATGGGAAATAAGTGCAGTGATTTATTGAAACGTACAAACATACATGGAAATTCAGTATATAAGGCAAAAATGCAGTTTGTACAATTTTAATGCTTGAAAGTCAGTATTTGGTATGACCACCTTTATTCTTCAACACAGCCTGAACTCTCTTAGGAAGCTTTCTTGTCATTTCTTTTAAGTAGTCTTCAGGAATAGTTCTTCAGGCTTCTTGAAGAACATTCCAAAGTTCTTCTTTGGATGTTGTGTTTTGTTCTGTTCTCTGTCAAGATGATCCCACACTGCTTCAATAATGTTGAGGCCCGGGCTCTGGGGAGGCCAATCCATGACTGATAGTGTTCCATTGTGTGCTCTTTTCTGTCTTCATAATTCCACCAATTTTGACAAGATCGCCAACACCACTGGCTGAAATGCAGCCCCAAACCATGACAGAGCCTCCACCATGTTTTACAGATGGCTGTTGACACTCACTGTTGTACCTCTCTCCTGACCTCCTCTGTACATACTGATGATGATTTGAACCATAAATTTCAAATTTGGATCCATCACTCCATCAGACCTGTTGCCACTGATTGTCAGTCCAGTTCTTGTGTAATATGGCATACCTCAGCCTTTTCTCCCACTTTCCCTTCCTTAAGAATGGCTTCTTGACAGCCACCCTTCCACTGAGACCATTTCTGATGAGGTTTCAGTGAACAGTGGATGGATCAGTTGAAGGACCAGGTGCATCTCTCAGGTCCTGTCAGGTCTTTGCTGGATTTTGTCCTGTTTCTTAAGGACATAACTTTCAGATACTGTTCATCTGCTGTAGATAGTTTTTAGGCCTGTCACTTCTTCTTTTGTCCTAAAGGACACACTGCACACCATGCAGAGATATGCCAAGTTTTCAGCTAACAGCTCTTTGGGAATCACCTTGTTGGTGCAAAAATACTATTTGATGCCTGTTAAACCATTTAAAAGTTGTTGTTTTCTAATTTGTCTGTTATGTATAGACACAACACTGGTTCATCCCTTGAGTTGAATGATTCATAGGTCAGTGTTAAGTGGCTTAAACAAAAAAAAAACATTCCTCTGAAAATGGTCAGGTACAAGGACTGGACTGAAAATGAGTGAAAAAGCAACCAATGTCCAAAAAAAACTTTGATAGAGGTTCAGAAAGCCTGGAGAAGTGTTGCTCATGACCACTTTAAAAAACTACAAGAACGTCTGGCTCCTTGGAAGCAAAATATGAACAAATGAGGGGTGCATCAAGATTTTTACACAGTACTGTAGGATCTAGTGATTTCAGAGCTTAAATCACATGAGGGTTTAAATGTTGGAATATCTTAGCTTCTGCTGCTTTGATCATCTGACAATTCTTCTGCTTATTATCAGTCCCCCAACTTTATGAGATAATGGCTGACATTTGGAAATGTTAAGTTCTTCCAAGTTCAGAAGCATAGCACAATAATGATACAGCTCAACAGAATATATATTTTTTTAAAACATTTATTGAGAAAATAGACATCTTTATGATAGCATTGAAAAGTGGTGCCTGTGTGTATCATCTAATGTGGGTGGGGTTCTGTCTGAAGTCCAGTGAGTGCAAGGCAGTGGCCAGGGCTGCATACAGGTGAGAGCTGTTGAACCTCAGGCAGTACACTGGGCTGCTCACAGGGTCAGTGCTCAGCTGGAAAAACTGTACAACAGACACAACACTGGAAGTCAACAACAGCAACAAGTTTATTATTTCCATCCATCTTCTTCCACTTAGCCAATTCAGGGTCACTGGGGCTGGAGCCTATCCCAGCTATCATAGGGCGAGAGGCGGGGTACACCCTGGACAGGTTGCCAGTCTGTCACAGGGCTAACACAGAGAGACAGACAACCATTCACACTCACATTCACACCTACGGCCAATTTAGAGTCGCCAATTAACCTAACCCCACTAACTGCATGTCTTTGGACTGTGGGAGAAAGCTGGAGTACACGGAGAGAACCCACACAGACACAGAGAGAACATGCAAACTCCACACAGAAAGGCCCCGGACAGATGGTGGATTCGAACCCAGGACCTTTTTGCTGTGAGGCAATGGTGCTAACCACTGTTCCACCATGCCACCCAAGTTTATTCTTTCATATCTGAAATTCAGCTATTCTATTCTACATTACGTTCTATTATATCATATCCTGGACATGTTGCTGTGAGGAGGTGTTTCTGTGGCCTGATTATTAAACTTCTAGCTGTTGGAATGTGTTCATGTTACTCTGTTTGAATCATCTAAAAACACTGTTTGGATTCCTCCATCATCTGATGAAAAAGTGATCCATAGACTATGGATAATTAATGGATGTTGACCACCATCTGCACCACATACTGGACATGCAGCTGAACACTTTCTCTAAAATCTGTTTCAACTCTGCTGTCACAGGGACAGATGCAGAACATTTTTACCATCTCAAACCACCACACCCGCATTCATCTCAAGCTCCTTATTGTATAACATTCAGATTTGGATTGACTTTTTTCACATCTCTGGTTGAGTTAACACAGTAATTTTCAAAGTTTTAGGATAAAGTTTTTTTCCTTCTTAACAAGTCTTTAAAGCATTTAAGGTACTGTGTCTAATTTACAGTATATATCATGGTATTTTTCAATAAAGCCCTGCACCTCATTCTGAAGCTATATCTACTAGAGCCCGACCAATATATTTTGAAAATTAAAAAAAATTAAAATAAAATAAGAAGAGACGGGAGAAACATGCTTCAACCATGTTGATGTTGCATAGTTTGTCCACCAGATGGCACTCTGCAACTTCCCTGTTGGCAAAACAGGAACGTGACAAACACAACAACCAGCTGATCCAAGCAGTCGGCAGAACGTAAACGAGTAATCCACAACTTGTTGTGACAATAAAAGAAAATAATTTTTAACCTGCATTGTCACATTATCTTAGTAAGGGCTCATAAATAACTACACATAACATAGGGAACTCTGTTTTGTGTCCCTGAAAGAAAAAAAAAAAACAAAAACGGCCAATATATCAGCTTTTTAAATCACCAAATATCGGTGTCGGTATTAGTCTTAAAAATCCTATATCAGGCGGGCTCTAATATCTAGTGTACTTACCTGAAGGCATTTAGCCTGCCGTTTGTCCCAAAGACGCACAACACCATAATATGAGGAGCCACTGGCTATCATGTGATTTCCATCTGTCTGGATGCAGTACAGGGTGCTATCATGAGGCTCCTCCCACTCCATTGCACATTTCCTGTGGAAAAGGATGAGAGACTTAACACATATACGTTGAGATGTCCGTCTGATGTCACTGGGTACAATTTGAAGGTGTGTTAGTGTCATAGCTTTTAAATAATATACCCCATTTTCAAAAATGATATACTATTGTTTTTCTTGTATCAAGCCAACTTCAAAGCACCCTATGATGTCAGCCATATTGAATTTTTATAAGAAAGGCACAAAAAAAAAGAGCTACGAAAATGGTAAATGGACTGGTACTTATATAGCACTTTTCTACTCAGTTTTGAATACTCAAAGCGCTTTATACTACACATTCACACATCACTTTTATCAATACTTATACACTTAGCTAACATTCACACACACACTCACACTCAGATGAATGCATCGGGGGCATTAGTGTCTTGCCCAAGGACACTTCAGCATGCAGACTAGGGGAGCCAGGGATTGAACCACTGATCTTCCAATTAGTAGATGACCTGCTCTATCACCACAGCCGCCCCACATGGTGCAATAAGCAAACATGACATGCAGCAAAGGGTCTGATTGCAGTCAAACTGGAGCTCTAAAAACACATGCTTCCCAGACACCCAATTTTTTATAGATAGCCCTCTGACTCTTGTTTGGTGTCGTTTATTGGATTGGATGATTGAAGTCTGAAGAAACAAGACATGTTGGCAATTCAACAATTTATTCATTTAACAAACAGGGGCCTCAGTAGCATGTGGAAGAACCATACACAGCCACAACAGCCTGGCTCCTCCTCCTCACAGGAGTGTGTGACCAAGCTGGTGAGGATGGCATCCCATTCTTCAACCAGCATTTGTCGCAAGTCAGCCAATGTGGTTGTGTTGGTCACTCTGGCACAAACAGCATGCCCGAGCTGATCCCACAAGTGTTCAGAGGGGTTGAGGTAAGGACTGCAGGCAGACCATTCCATCCTCTCCACTCCCAAATTCTGGAGGTAAGGTGTTTGGCATTGGCAGAGAAGATTCTTCATGGGCGCAACCCACATACTCAATTCTGCTGCTCAACCTTACAAATATGGCACCATTTAAAGGGAAATAAACAGGCTTTCCAGTGGTATGAGATTTATTGCCAAGAAGTTACAACAAAGAAATAATTGACCAAACACAAATTCCCTTACTTTTTGTAGATAGATAGATAGATACACACACACACACACACACACTATATACAGTGCTATAAAAAAGTATTTCTGATTTCTTAGTTTTTTGCATATTTCTCACTTTTAAATGTTTCAGATCATCAAACAAATTTTAATATTAGTCAAAGATAACCTGAGTAAATACAAAATGCAGTTTTTAAATGATGATTTAATTTATTAAGTGAAAAAAGATATCCAAACCTACCTGGCCTTCTGTGAAAAAAGTAATTGCCCCCATTGTTAAATCATGAATTAGCAGGGATTAACCACATTCCTTAGAAAGCCAAGTTCAATTTTACCAGCCACACCCAGGCCTGATTACTGTCAGACCTGTGTGACAAAGTGAAGCAGGCTAAAAGATCTCAAAAAGCAACACATCATGCCACGATCTAAACAAACAGCTGAGGAAGAAAGTCATTGAGATCGATC
>VUQI01062361.1:0-18818 GCA_015106735.1 Paratilapia polleni
GGGTTTTCTGTCTAATATTGTAGGGTCTTTACCCTAAAATATAAAGCGCCTTGAGGTGACTGTTGTTGTGATTTGGCGCTGTACAAATAAAATTGAATTGAATTGAATATTGAATAATGAGTGTTATTCACTTGATCTGTCAGTTGTCATAATGTTATGCCTGATCGGTGTATTCTATTATAGCTAATAGTTTTCTTTCACAAGTCTTTTGTCTTATGCTCTAAGAGCCCTTTAAAAGTCATTTGATGAATTGTGACCAGTTTAAGCATTACTGAGATGGCTGTCCCTCCAGCAAGTTGTCCCATCTCTGCATAAATGGTAAATGGACTGGTACTTATATAGCGCTTTTCTACTCAGTTTTCTGTGTACTCAAAGCGCTTTATACTACAGGCCACATTCACACATACATTCATACAGCACTTTTATCTACACTTAAGTGCTTACTAACATTCACACACACACTCACACTCCGATGAATGCATCGGGGGCAATGTGGGTTCAGTATCTTGGCATTCAGACTAGGGGAGCCAGGGATCGAACCACTGACCTTCCGATTAGTAGACGACTCGCTCTACCTCCTGAGCCACAGCCACCCCCTAATCACCCCCTAACAGCAAACAAAAAGCTCCGTTCTTTCATTTGCCTGTTTAGATAAGCTCATGTAATATTAGGTGATTTGCTGATTGGACACTTGAATGTTGTTAGTGAGTCTTAATCATTCACTTCCTGCCTTATGAGGTCAGGAAGTGAATGATGGTGGGGAAGTGGAGGGGATATGATGAAGCTGTGTGACAAAAACAAGTGACTTTTTTTTTCAGTCTGCATTTGTGTCCATTTATATCAACCTGTGAAATGGAAGAAAAAAGTCAGAGTGCAACCAGCCCTGCTAGAAAAGACTTCACAGTTAAAATTAGTTTGTGCACGCAGCTTTAAAAGCCCAAAGTCATGCGTTACAGCTGGCTGAAACACCAAACATAATAATAGACACGATACCAGGGTGAAAGTTTAAATGCAAAAAGGTTTATTGTAAGCAAATGATTAAGTAAATGAAAAGGATATACCAAGCACCTCAAAGGTGCTGCTGCAAGATGGACCGTATAGGCCGAGTCCACAAGCCAGCAAAGGAGCTAGCCAGTCACCTAATCAGGGTTGAAATGGAAACAGAGAACACCAAAATAAAACAGGATGTAACACATGCTTTAAGCTGTGCCATAGTGGTGAAATAAAGGCTGGATGAACCATGCTTTGTCTTAGCTGTGATGATGAAAAGGCGCACCTAAAAGTTTCTGCCGCAAAAACTAATCACAGACCTGTGTGGTCTTTATTATAAATCAGCGTTTGGAAGATGACAGAATATGGAAAGTGACTGTGTTGTTTGACTTGTAGATGCCATAAGTATTTTGTTCCTCAGCTGAACTCAGCTGTAGAGCAAGTTCCAGCCTTGTGTTTTGAACTTAGATTTTGAACACAGTTCTCTCTTTCAGCTCCTTTTAGATCAGTTCCTGTCTCATTTTCAGCTTCATCTTTTTCTTTAAATCTTCATAAATTTTACTTTCTCCAGGTCTCTTATATACAAAAAATTACACTCCCATACAGCTAAAAATGAGGCTTTCACCCAGAACACACGGGTTTGATTCTTGCATGACACAATCTTTTTCACTTATTTTTGTATTATTTATTTATTTATTTATTATTTGATTTTTTTTTTTTTTAACTCACTGTTTCTTTAGATTTACACAATAAGAGACATGACAAATACAGTCTCATTTTCCTACAAAAAAATCAAATATTCAACTCTTTTCTTTCTATATCTCAGTTTTTATCACATTCATTACTCTATAACGGTTCTAGTGTCCTAGTGGTAACTTCTCAATAAAGCACTTACCTGTAAGAAATGGGCTGCATAGATTAAGTATTCTGATTGATTGTTACAAGATTTGACGTTCTATATGCTGCAGGGCTACAAAGGGGCTCCAAGGGCCTACATTGCCACCCAGGGGCCGATGGTTCACACCGTGGGAGACTTCTGGGACATGGTGTGGCAGGAGAGGAGCAGCATCATCGTCATGGTTACGAGACTCAAGGAGAACAACGAGGTGAGGAGGCACAACTTCCGTTTTCCTTTCCTTATGTAATTCTTTCGTATGATAGCAGTGGTGGAAAGTACGTTTATTCAAAAACTTCAAATACAATTTCAAGTTATTTTACAAGGTGCGATCAAAAAGTTCTCTCACCGCACCTATGAATAGAAAATCTACCTGAATTAAAGGTTTGAGTAGTTTCTGTGTGTAAAGATATACCATTCCCTGCATTGCTGCTGCTCTTGGAACATTCCCTAGATGTCCTGTTTTGCATTTGATGTCCCTTCAACTTGAACTTTACTTTGGGGAAGAGGATGAAGTTGCAGGGTACGGTAATGTGACCACTCCCAGTGACGTGACACTGGGAGTGGTCACGTTGTCGAGAGCACGCAATAGCCATTTCACCACAGTTCAGGATGTTTAAACTGAGTGTCAGGTGTTAAAGTACAGCTCGACAACTTGACAGTCTGACCCTAAAGAATTAACAGTGCACAACCATATAGATGTCGAACAAAATAACGACAGTCCTGGTCACGCCCATGTGCTCATCCACCTTCCTCTGTTTGAAAACGCCTGCTTGGATCATAGGGAGGCCCAACTTTCATCACCAATGAAGATGTTGGACAGAGGCTTTGGTGTTGTGACAGATCCTCACAGAATCCCACATCGTGCTGGTTTTGTTCCATGGTGCAAATCCCAAATGCACACCTGCAGCTGGGCATAAAAATGCAAGCTGCACAATAACCAATGTTGATTGTCCAAATCTACGTGGATTCCAGTACTGCTGGCACCTGTTGCATGCACATGGCCCTGCCGCAAACCCTTCTCACACCAGGAGCTTTTTGGTTGCACCTTCTATTTAAATACCTCTGTTTTGTATTTCCTATTCCATTTTATGTTACTTTTTTCTTTTATTACACAGCATTTCACTTTTTAGCCCACTTCTTGTATACATGTGAACTGTGCATTCATGCAGTGTACATCCAAATCCAGAGCAGGCATGCGGCTATATTGTCCACGGTAAAGCCTTTTGTCCAACAACACCTGGTTGTGTGTCTTTTCAAAGAAATGTGAGGTGTACTGGCCACAGCCGAGAGACAGGATGAGGAAGAGGGTAAGAGAGGAGGACGAAGACCAGGAGGAGGCGGACCGACAGAAGGAGGAGGAAGACGAAGAGGAAGGAGAAACAAGTCGATTCGGCAGATTCCTCATCAGAGTGAAAGTCAGCCAAGAGAAAGACGGGTTCACAGTCACAGACATGGAGATTCGGGTACAGTAAAGTAGTACAGATTTCACATCTATACGCCTGATGAAGCCATGTGTTAAATGTTTTGTCATTTATAAAAAGCTACAGTCATTTATAGACACCAGCAAAAAGTTTTTGTTTTTCTAAATGGATGACTGTCAGACTGATGTTATTGCACGGTTGTTCTACAAAGCTGCACCGCTCCACTGCTTTGTGGTTAAACAAAGATAGACAGATTAGACATCTACAGAGTTTCTGTGGAAGGGTTTTTTTTTTTTTTGTTTGTTTTGTTTTTTTTAGCTGAAACAGCTCTGATTCTGGACCAATGAAATACATTTTAAGCTTTTATCAGCTTCTAAAAGCTTCTAGAAGATCCTTTTCGGGACAGTTAGTGAGGTCATTGGTCCTGGAAAACTATTTGTACATTCATAGCAGTGTGTGGAAGCAGCTGAGGGAACTTAAGTAGAATCATTATCACTCCAAACTTCTCTTGGGCTAAGCTACTTTTGTCATTGTCGTGCTCTGGTTCTGCTTTAAAATGACTGGATTCATGAATGGTACGAATACTAATTCAAACTTCCAATATTAAAGGTACTTTTTGTAAAAACCCTCTGCAATAAAAGAGTGGCAACATTTTACCAGAGGATTGCATTCTTCTGGGTGCATTTGAAATTGTATTGCATTGCTGCCAAGAAAGATGAGTTTTAACTAATCTAACATTTCTTTGTTCATTTTTAAAAACAGAATCATATTTATAGTTAGTGCAGTGGTTAGCACATTTCTATAATAAGTGAAAGATCTCTAGTTCAATCCCGGGAGGAGACACAAATCCCTTTGGAGCTGTATTTTGAAAGGCATCCAGCAAATCTGCCAAAGCAAACATGCGGAGCTACCTGCTGTGGCAACTCCTTGTGAATAAGGGGGCAGCTGAAAGTAGCTTACTAGTCTTTGTAGCTACCAAAAGAAGTCGGCTAAATACAGCATGAGCAGTAACATGAATTCTGTCAAGCTACCTCTAGAGTGGATGCTACACCGGCTTGATGCATCATCTTGTGGTTTAAAGTAGTGTTACACGAGAGTATAGCCCAGCCCTATTTTGGTTTCTCCAGCAACAATACATAACATGATAGGTTTCGGTTATTTTAGAAGTGTTTTGAAAGAATTTTGAAATAAAAAATAGGAACACAGTGAATCACCTGTGTCTGTGGACCTGTCAGGGATTTTAGGTCACAGCCACTTGCCAACCAGATCTGTGTGTTTGTGTGCTTTCAGCTGAGTTCAGAGCGTCGACACGTCAGACACTACTGGTTCACTTCTTGGCCCGACCATCACATTCCACAATGCATCGCTCCATATCTAAGGCTGGTGGAGGAGGTGGAGATGTACAGCAAGTCTCTCGTACCTCCCACCAATTCGCAGGAAGTCACTGCCCCCGTCTCAGGCTCTGGCCCAATCATCGTTCACTGCAGGTTGGTTCTTGTTGGCTCTGTTGGAAGATGACTTATTCCAATTGCTTCATTTTTTCTAGGCAATGCAAAAAAAACAAAACAAACAAACCCAACACAGATCAATATCAAATAAAAAAGGTAAAAATTAATCATTTATCAAAATTGATCAGACTGGCTCTGGAGGGATGGTTAGTTCATGGTAACCTAAGGAAATACTGAAACTGGCATGAGTCGTACATTGCCAAACTAAAGCGTGGATTCCCTCTCTTCGCTTTGCTCACAGCTTTGCGCTAGAAAGTCGAGAAAAGGTCAAGTTTCCAAATGCAGGTGTCAGCCAATCAGATAACATCTATTCTAGTGTTCCAGTGTGGTTGCTAGCCAATCAAATCACATAATGAAAACATCTCAATAGAGCAAGGGGATTGTTTGCGCATGTGAGAAATCACCGTGTTTTTATGAACAGCTAGCTTGGCTGATGCTCAGTGCTAATCAAAGCTGTGTTAACAATAGCAACTGTCTACTTTTTACTGCACAGAGCAAATTAGGAAGGCAAGAAGTCAGACACCGGAAGGGCATAAAGAATATGGAGAATTTTCAAAATAAAAGCTCCTGTGCAGACTAAACATTCCAATTCTGAAGCCATGCGAAGGACAGAAAAAAAAACGTGTCCAAGGCGTGACACTTGGGTTACGGTTCAAGAGTAATGCTCAGGATAAAGTCACATACACTACTGGAGAAGATAACTGATTTATACTTATATATGTTTGATGACAAGGAAGCTGTGTGTGAGTACTTTACATGGAAATATTCCTTTTGCATAATTTAAAATAGTTTTAACCTCAAACATAGAAATCTTTGTGTAACAAGGTGCTTTACAATGTCAATTACAAAAATCAAAAAAGAAAGTAAGACAGATGGGGCTCTAGAGTGTAGTGGTTTACACATTTGCTTGACAAGTGAAAGGTCACTGGTTTGATTCTAGCCGAAGACACAAATCCCCTTTTGGGTTCCATCAGGTGTAAAAACTCTGCCAAATCAAACATGTGGAGCTAACTATGGTGGTGACCCCCTGTGACAAGGGAGCAGCTGAAAGTAGCAGCCTTCTTTACAGTAAAAATGTCAGATATATTACATACAGTATATAAAACAAAGTGTGGACCATAAAGAGAACTTAAATATGTATAGCATAGTAACATCAACAAGCTGCCTTTGAAACTCACCAGCTGATGATACAGCCTTACAGTTACGGGTGAACTGATTGTGATGTCATAAACCAGAGCAGCGTTGGACGTGTCGAAAGCTGCTTCCTACCCGAGAGCATAGATGGCTGCTGTAGCTGAGCAGCCAACCACAGCAGAGAGGGCAGATAAAAGTTTAGTGTGAGGGGGCTGCGGTGTGACAGTGACCTGAAACATGTCTTTGAATGCAAACAAACCTGCTGCACGCATGAAAACACACAGAAACCAGCGATTCTGAACAAAGAGGGGAAAAAAAACCTGCTTTCACTCAGAGTTCATGCAAAAGTCAGCACAAGGGTCATGTATTGCAGCAACATTCCTAGAAACTTTGCTTATGGTTTCATTAAAGCTTTTTAGCTATATATTACAAGACTGTTATGAGATAGTCACTGTAATTGTTCCAGTTCTTATGTAAGAACTGCATCCAAAGGTGGCGCTGTAATAACCTTGATTATTACTTAATTAATCAAGTTTTTGTTCTTATGAGCTCTGGCCTTCAATTCACTTTTTATCAAAATTGTTATTTGCAAAAGTTTGTAAATAAACACATTTTGAAATTTCATCCCTAAATTTCAGTGTTATGTTATTCAGCTCTGCCTCTAGGGGGCACCACAGATATGAAAAGTTTATATCTTGAATTAACTGAATGGGCAAACCACATTTGGTACAAATCCAGTCTGAAATTTGGTTTGTTGTGGTTTATTGCAATGAATAGAAATTTGTAGGCATTTTACATTCTAAACTTTAAAAAAGTAAAAGAAAGTAAAAATACCCACATGTTACCAGCTTGGCTCAAACAAAGGAGAGTCCACACATGACTGAATCCAATTTCCTAATTTATTTAAGCAAACATGTAATGAGATGTGGGAGTGAAGAGTAGCAGTGGTGCGTGGGATGGATGGATGGATGGATGGGTCGGTGGGTGGGTGAATGATAGTTGAAGTGTGCAGGGTGTTGGAGAGAGATGCCAAAACCAAACAAACAAACCAGCATGGTCGTGTCAAAGTGGAAGCTGCCCCGATAGAGAGAGAGTGGACTGAAAGGGAAGGCTTTATACCCTTGGCCACTCCCACCTTTCAGGTTGCACCCACTTCTCTGATGACCCACCCAACTGCTGTAGGAAATAACCAAGGAAAAGCAGGAAGCATAGAGGTTGGGCTGTCACACCCCCTCCCATAAAGAGGTTCAACTGGCCTCCATCATAACATGCCTGTTTTAACTCAGTTTTCTCCTCCATCAACTCAGCAACTTATGGTACCTGTAAGAAGCAAATTAAGAGAAAGACGAGGGGAAATAGTAGGAAGACAGGTCTGTTAGATCAATAGCTACAAATATCCTTCACTAGGGCAAAGCACTAGACAGTAATCAGCCAGTATATTTTTTTTTACCCTTTATAATGCATCAATGTCTAAGTTAAAGGGCTGTAGGAAAAGACGTTGATTTGGATTCTGCAGTGAGTGAAGAAATGTGAGTGGATTGTGGTCTGTATCTACCACAAGAGGCTTACTACCAGCCCCCACATAGACTTCAAAATGCTGCAGAGCCAAAATTAGAGCCAGCGCTTCTTTTTCAACAATGGAGTAGTTTAACTGATAAGAGTTAAACTTCAGAGAAAAAAAATGACTGGATGATCAACTCCATCCCTCACTCTTCTGCAAAAGAACAGCCCCAGGACCTAATTTGCTGGTGTCAGCCTGCAACTGAAATGGCTTATCCATACGAGGAGCAGAAGAAACCAGGGCTTTGATGTCCTCAAAGGCCTTTTGACAGTCAGGGGTCGATTCAACCTTAACCTTGGAGCAGGTTTGTGAGAGGTGCAGCTACAGTAGAAAAATTCCTATAGAACTGCCGATAGTAACCGACCATTTATTTTTCCATCTATTTTATTTTTTGTGTACAGCACTTTGTATCTGCTGTGGCTATTTTAAAGTGCTTCATAAATAATGTTGGTATGGTATACCCAAGAACCACATTAGCTCTTTTTTAGTAGAGGGAGGAGGAAGCTTATCAATAGCCTCGGCTCTCACAGGGCAGACTTTCCCCTGACCAACTACTGCAGCCAGAGAGGTCACAGTGGCTTTTGCAGACTCACACTTAGCCAGGTTCACAGTCACACTAAGTTCTTATTTGTGCTAGATGATCTTCCCAAGAGTCACTGTAAATTATAACATCTAAGTAAACAGTACAACCCTCTAGACCAGCCACTACACAGTTCATTAACCTCTGGAAGGTGGCTGGTGACCTTGTATGACTACAACCCAAAGGGTGGGATAAATGAAGCAATTTCTTGAGCCCGTTTAGTTAGGAGCACCTGCCAATACCTCTTCAACAGGTCAAATTTGCTAACAAACTCAGCAGAGCCCACTTTGTCCACACAGTCATCCATACAAGGCAGGAGGAATGAGAAAATCTACGCATGCCCGAAACATCTGGTCAGGTTGTTTTTTTTGTTGTTTTTTTCACCAGTATGCAGGGAAAAGCCCAACTAGAGCATGATGGAACAGCAATGTTATTTTCCAACATGTACTTCACTTCAGACTCTAAGCGATGTTTATCTGGTGAAGTACGATAAAACCGAATAGGTTTAGCATCTGCAACATCAAAATCATGCTCAAACAAGATGGTCTGAGAGGGGGTGTCTGAAAACAAGGAGGGAAAAGAGTGTATGAGACTGAGCAACTACACTTTCTTAGATACCCTAATAACAGTTCCAGGTGTGTTTGTCTGTTACCAGCTTGGCTCAGGCAGGTAACAAATAAAAGAGAGTCCACACACAACTGAATCCAGTTTCCGAACTTATTTTACCAAACATGTAACAAGATGTGGGAGTGAAGAGTATCAGTGGTGCGTGGTATGGATGGATGGATGGATGGATGGATGGATGGATGATAGGAAATGTGTGCACAGTGTTGGAGAGAGATGCAAAACCAAACAAACAAACCAGCATGGTTGTGTCAAAGTGGAAGCTGCCCAGAGAGAAAGAGAGTGGACTGAAAGGGAAGGCTTTATACACTTGGCCACTCCCACCTCTCAGGTGCAGCCACTTCTCTGACGACCCACCTAACTGCTGTAGGAAATAACCAAGGAAACGCAGGAAGCATAGAGGGTAGGCCATCACACATATTTGTTACAGCACGCCCCCTAATGTGTGACAACAGTTTGCCTCAGAAATCTGTAACCAGTATTTTTCAAACACCTGTATCTCCACAAATCCTAATTCAAATGCTGAGGAAAGTTACACAGACATTCTGTGGATGCCACACATTTCAAATGCTGTCCAAACTTGTTAAACAGAAAAATGAATGTTTCCCTGTCGTGATGTGTCTGTTGTTACAGCGGAATTGGTCATTACACTAACCCTGATATGGCAAGTTTTGACTAGACTGAAGGATGCTTCTGATGAATACAACACACAAGCCTCAATACCCTAAAAATAGTTTCCACTCTTCTGTTCTACTAACATCTCCTCTCTTCTCCTCCCCACAGTGCAGGTATTGGGAGGACAGGTTGTTTTATAGCCAGCAGTATCGGCTGTCAGCAGCTCAGAGAAACCGGGCAGGTTGACATCCTGGAGACGGTTTGTCAGCTTCGACTCAACAGGTGGGTGCTTTTCTCTCTCTGTATTTCATCTTTCCTTTTCTGTCCTTCTTTAACATGTAGTTTATTCCCTAAATGTTGCATGTTTAACCAGTGGTCTCCTACGTTGTCCTGTGCAGGGGCGGGATGATCCAGACCTCAGAGCAGTACCAGTTCTTGTACTCCACACTGGCCCAGTACAGCTCCCAGCTGCAGCAGAAACAGGTACTCGACACCACACTGCTGAGACTGCTGCCTGTGGCTTTCAGCTCTGAGCCCAGTCGTTACTACAAAAAAAGAAACCTCTCAGATATTTAGTTTTGTTTTCTAATTTTTCTTCAACAAATGTTTGTCTAGTTTTGTCTAGCTGTCAGTTAAATATGTTTCAGAAAACTGCTATACCTGCAATTTTGGTTTGACGTTGTACACAGTGTAAAAATTATGTGTGAAAGAGAATAAAGAGTTGTTAAACAGTGTTTTGTATTTACCAGAACCAGAACCACCCTGCCACACTGCCTCAGAACCAGCAGAACCCAGAGGACCAAGTCACTATACAGCTGCAGAACCTCGAGCTAGACAGCAAACATAACAGGAAGAACACATAGTACCTGGATAACCAGCAGTATCTTCAGAGAAATCCAGGAGAACCAACAGCAGAGAGATGCCAGCAGCAGAACTCAAAGAACTCATGCACCAGCAGGTGGGGACCTGATGGGAGCATCAGGATCCCACAGAAGCCCCAGAGGAACTGGTGTTTTGGTCTGATTTCACTGAACAAGTAGAGAATTTGAATAATTAGAACATCAAAAGCATTATGTTTGTGATAGACTGAATCAGACTAATTAAATAAAATAAGACAGGAATATTCATTGACTGGGTTGTCGTATTTTTTTGAGCAGCTATTTAATACACATATTTAATATGTTTCACTCTGAATAAGGTCTATTAAATAGAAAGACATTTTTTAACTAGTCAGGACATTTCAGTGTAACAAAACAAATCACGTAGAGTCACTTCATAAAGATCTCTTCACTTTTATTATTTCATTTTTAAATGGATAATATGCAACAGGTAGAGTTTGTCAATGACAATGGGCATGTTTGACAACCAGAAATCATTTGATGAGTATGTTCATCTTTTATCGCTGGACCTATTCTGTTATTTTATGAGAAAACCTCCTGAACCTCACAGAAATCTGCTGATGTTTGACCTTCTCTAGAGGCCACTGTGTACAGTATACAACAACCAAAAATAATAAATTATGAAAATAAATACTTTTTCCACTCACAGAGCACTTTTTAAAGAACACCTGTTAAATTCAATGGAACAGCTCTTCCATAAATTCAGCTTTTACAATGGTTCTGCATTTTAATTCTACGTTTTAAGCTGCAGTTAAATAAGTACACCCCATGGAAGGATTTGGCTAGCAAGCAAATATTTGAGACTTCTTGTGTCCCCAGATAAAGGTGGTAAAACCTGAACAACACCAAGAAAAAGCTTCTTCAGCCATTTATTGAGCAAAAATATCAACAGATGTCATATTCTTCTGTTGTAAACCCAAGCCCACCCCTGGCATCAGGAGCTGTTTTTGATTCCTTTAAGAGAAATAACTTTATTTTTCAGCCCTGAAAATTCCATATGGCTCAGTCCTGTACTTATGAGTTATGAAGGCAAAACACCGATCCACCCCTATGTACTTTCAGGGCCTGTTAGTGGGAAAACTTTCATATTATGAAGTAAAAAATTTGCATGGCTTTATTAAAATGATTGCAAAAAATATTCAGATGATTCAGAGAGGGTGAGGTGAGAGGCATTCATTGATTTTTTTTTTTTTTTACATGGAACGACCCTTGTTTGATTAGAATCATAGGCTCCTCAACTATGATTCCTCCTAGAATCATAGTTGAACCACTTCTGGTTCAACTTTAACTTTAGGACAGCCGGCCTCACATCATAGGAATTAGAATTATAAGCCTACGACTTCAGATGCGAAGAAAACAAACATACAATCATTTACACAGTAAATGTAAAAAAGACTGTTTAAAGTATTTCTAATAATGCAAATATTGCACATTGAATTACCAATAGTACAAATACTACACAGAGAATTGCTAATAATGTAGATATTGCACGTTGAGCAAATGCTGCATATTGGCTGTAATTATTGCACAACAAAAGAATTTATTGCACAGTTGTGAGTCTCACTGTTAAACATAATGCTCTGTGTTAAATCGATCTGTTAAACTGCACATTAGATATGATTTAGCACAGAGCAATGAGGGAGAGATGGAGCAAGAGAGAGAGACAGAGAGGTAGATGAGCAGAAGAGAGAGAGAGAGACAGAAAGAGATGGCCAGTGCCTGTTGAGGATGGACCTGTAGTACCTGCCAGGGGGCAACAGGTCAAACAGGTGAAAACCAGGATGTGGGGGGACCTTCCAAATACTTTTGGCCCTGCCGAGGCAGCAAAAGTGTACATGTCCTGTAGGGAGGGCAGAGAGCAGCTGCCCTCTGCTTCAGTGCAGCTTCACATTTGCTGCTCCTTTCTATGGTGGAGCAGTGAAAGGTCACCAGCAGCTTTTGACTCAGGTTTTTCTTCCTGAGCACTCAGATTGTGGTTTTAGCAGTCCAGTATAGGACATATCTTCTTTGATGTGAGGCAGAATTCATAGATGAATCATTCACTCCAAGCTGCTTACTCACTGAGGCAGTGTTGTAACTCCAAACTATAAGAATACCACCAGCATGCGTCACAGTTAGTAGGTTCCTCTCCTGAAAAGCTGCCTTTTGGTTTGTACCACATATATCTACTCTTTCTGTGGCCAAACAGCTTGACTTTGACTGTACAGATGCAGAAGCATCAGTACAGTTATTATTTGATTTTACTTTTGCAAAATAATTTTTGCCTTTGGGAGGGGTACAGCTATAATGTCTTGCTGGTTTGATCTAAAACTGTTTTGTTTTTGTTTTTTATAAGAGGCACAGTGAATGTTAATGACATCAGTATATAAAAAAAATATATATATATAAGATGTAAACATACCAGATTTTAGCGAAACTGCTCATTTACATATATAGTCCTTGGGCACATACAGCTATACAAAAGACATAAACACACAACAAAACAAACATGAACACAAGACAAACGGTACATCACACTAAGCTGCATTAAAAGTGATCACAGATTTAGTTTGCCTTAAATCATTGTTGGAGATGTGCCTTAAAAGTAGTAAAATGTAGAGATCTCCTTTATTGTCACTGGTAAGCTGTGTAATATTTACTTCCCTTCACTGCCAGCACAGTTTCTCCATTTGTGTTTCACCTGTGAGGCACCTCACAGTCCCCTCTAGTGGCGGTCCAAGTGCCAACCCCACTCTCAGTCCTTTAATAGATTCATTTAAAGGAGGTGCTCCATGCAAAACCTTTATAAAGAAACAAGCATTTTTTTTTAAATGATCAAAGCTCAAACAATTGTGTTTTTCCAGAATGTTACAGTTTTGGCACCATTTTAAAGCTCACACCAAGAAAAAAAAGGGAGATAAATCTGTGTTTTGTTATGTGTGAACAGCAGAGAGCAGTGTTTCAGTCACACCGAAATCCCCGACTCCTCTTTATTTTTGCTCTCTTCTGCACCATGTATCAGCCCCACCCAAACAGGAAGCAGCCCGGACAACCTGCTGACACATTAAATTCCATTTTAAAAATACCTAATAAAAATAAAAACTTTAGACTAAAAGCACTTTAATTTCATTTACAGTAGATCCCCTCTTGTAATCATATTTACGTCCATGCTGACGCTTTATTTAATTACACGTTTGAACATAAGTTTTATTGTTTGCTGTTTTATTTTGAAGGGCGTCACCGGATGTGATGTGCTCTATTGCTTTTATGTTGACGGCTGTAAGTAAAAGGCGTAGCTACTAAATACCACAGCGGACATCAGAGCCCGAAAACACCGACGGATTCAACCTGCTCCTCGGTTCATGTAAAGTCTATCGGTGTGTTCGGTTCTCTCGGTGCCGTCCGCGTTTGTCACAGTGACTGTCAGCGTCCAGCACAACAGAACCGTCGGGGCGTTAGCCAGCTAGCAAGCTAGCATAGCCAACTAGCAGCATCAGCCGCAGCTAGCATTAGCATTAGCATTAGCATTAACAGCAGAAGACAAAGATGATAGCGCTCATCAACAAGCTGCTGGACTGGTTCAAGGCGCTCTTCTGGAAGGAGGAGATGGAGCTGACCCTGGTGGGGCTCCAGTACTCTGGGAAGACGACCTTCGTCAATGTGATAGCGGTAAGGCTAATGCAGCTGCTAGCAGATGTGCCAGCTGTCAGTTAGCATCTGGCTGCATCCATTGTTGTCCTGCCGCGGTGAGGTCAGCCACTCTCCAGCAGGAGTCGATAAGGTGGTTATAAAATCAGTTTCTGCACTGAGCTACAGCTTGGCTCCGTGTTTCCCCCTCCGATAGAAGCTGCAAACGCTTCACATGAAGCCCCTGCTCGAGGATTAATGTGTCCCAGCTGCTTTCACATCTGCACCGGTGGGTTTTGATCAGAATGGAAGGCCCCCCTTTGAGACTGGACTGTCATCCTTGGTGGTGTTGGCAGGGCCGCTGCGGAGACTTTCAGGTCCAGTGATTAAGGGCCGGTCTCCTACCAGAGTGACCTTCTCTCTGTTGGTCACAGCTATCACTCGCTGTCATGCCTCATAAGCCTCCTGTGCTGCCCAGTAACGCAATTAATGTTTGGGTGACCCACTAACATAGATTTTCCTTAACACACTGAAGTTTCCTTGGTTTTGTTTTATTGATTCCAGTGCTGTTATCGATTATTCCTCGTATGGCTCCAATGCTTTATTGATTCACCATCAGTTTTCTGTGTAAAGTAAAGATGGTCTGCACAGGTTTTCATTTCTCTTGTTTTTGAGTCTGAACACAGTGTAGAAACTGTAGAAAAAAGCCGTGCATCTCAAATATTAAAATAGGCTTCTTCTTTTTTTAAATTGAGTTTATGCAGCCATTTCTTCTTTAAAGTTATATATTTTTCCTTGGTTTTACCAAATTAGAAGAACAACCTGCTATTAACTTTGTATACAGTGCTTAGCAAATTTATTAGACCACCTGTCATTAAAAACAAGAAAACACAAATATTTTAGAACTCTATCAAAAACTTGTTTAAAACTAATAATTATATTGCTATTTATTAGGCAAAATGAAACAACTAAATAGTCCATATTCACACATAACAAAAAACTTATTATGTATGGCCTCCTTTGGCCTTGACAATAGCTTGCATTCTTGCTGGCGTTGTTTTTGTGTACTTTTCAACAGTCTCTTTTGTTATTGAGTTCCATATGGTTTCTAGCTGTTCCCAGAGACTTGCTTTGGATGAAACATGTGTGCGATCTGTCTTTGCAGCCACTAAATCCCAAATCTGTTCAATAGGATTCAAATCTGGATTTTGACTTGACCAGACCAGCAGTACTCCAGATTCCTTTTTCTTGGTCAAATAGTCTCTGCAGAGCTTTGAAGTATGCTTGGGGTCATTGTCTTTTTGGTATATGAACCCACGACCAGTCAGTTTCAGTCCAGTGTTTTGAATTAATATAATGTGGAGGTACTTGTCAGAGGCAGATTTAAGTTCTCCTGATGTTTGGTGTGTTGACAGATTTGACCACATTACCCAAGACTAAAATTAAGGCACGTTCTAACAAGAGGAGAGCCCGGGGCAGACCAGTGTGTCTTGGGTCGGCTGGCTTGCAAAACACCTCGATGTCCTCCCCAAAGAGTTGAAGGAAGAGGCAGCCGGGGAGAGGGAGTTCTGAGCATCTCTGGGTAGACTGCTGCTCTGTGACCCAGACCCAATAAGTGGCAGAAAATGGATGGATAGATGGATGGATACTTTTTTTTTTTTTTCACATAAAGTCTTAGTTTTCATTTTAGTTTTATTTCACTAAAAAAAAACCTTGATATACATAGACTGTATATTAAAAGATGGACATATTTCTGGGTCTGAAAAGTCAAGCCTTATACCTGCATTCTTTTTAATGGCCAGCAGTAGGCCACTGTAGAAGTCCATAAGAAAATGGCCTTTGGGTCCCTTGATTTATGACCTCAGTGAACACTTGCCTGATGAGTTTCAGGTCTATGATTTTTTTTTTTGTATTCTGTTGTTTTAATGGCACATACTATAAGGATACATCCCTGGTAGTGAAGTGTTTGTTAAACAGTATCTTTTTATGGCTACAGATGCAGCATGTGAATCACAGGGGAAAAAAGGCTGTGAGCTTTCATTTTGGGATTGTGTTTCAGCTTTTGAACCCAGCATTGTCCTGTGAAACTTCAAGCTTTGCATCATAGCATAGGCGTGACATGCCGGTCTCTTTATCAGCAGTGGACTTCATCAGTAACTGTGTGTGTGTTTGTGTGTTTTAGTCTGGCCAGTTCAGTGAAGACATGATTCCTACAGTCGGATTCAACATGAGGAAGATCACTAAAGGCAACGTCACCATCAAGGTCGGTAGCACCACTCGATGCTTTCATTTTCCTCTACTGTTGTGTTTTCTCTCATTTTGAATATTTGGGATGTTAATTTTTGGCAAGACATCACTTTGTGCTCTGAGAAATCATGATTGGCCCGTTTCTTCAACAGATTTAAGACATTTTATAGACATAATTATTAATTGATTCATTTATAAGAATAATAACAGTAACATAATATTAATGTATATTAATCAATGCCAGATTTTCTACATATGCTTGAAGAATTTTTGAGCTAATTTGAAAAGGAAAAAAAAATTCATGAAACCGTGTATTTAGCATTATAAGGGATTTAACTTTATATTTAAGTTAACATGTGGTTTACAATACCAGAAATAATTTACAAAGATTTCAGGTAATACAAAAGGGATTTTACAATACAGCAGTTTTTTTAATAATATTTTCATTATTTATTATTATGTTTGTCTTTTATTTGTTATTTATGTTGAACAATGACTTTGGGCTGTGTTCCCTCTCTTTTGCCTGTAGTTGTGGGATATCGGCGGTCAGCCTCGGTTCAGGAGCATGTGGGAGCGTTACTGTCGAGGAGTCAGCGCTATCGTGTGAGTCCTGGTTTCCTAAACTGAAGTTACTGACAAGAGACCCTGCGATGTCTCTGCTGAATCTAAATACAGCATGAGCCCCGAGAGAAATGAATGAGAAGAGACAGAGAGTTTGTCCAGATAACTGTTCAGAACGTATATATTCAACAATAAATCTCATGTAAAACTGCTGCTGACACGAGCTTGGTCAAATCAAAGTACACTTTAGAAAAACCCTTGAAATTGATCACTAGAAATGCAGGCCTGTGCAGTTGTGTCATCCCACTTGTGTTGTTGAGATGTGACAGGAAAGCTGCAGGGAATGTGGGTCAGATTTATGTAACGAGAAGCACCATCATTGGTTCGCATGTAAAGTTGAGCTGCAGTAACAGTGATACTGAAAGGATCCTAAACTTCTTCAGAAATCTTATCTTAGTTTTAAATCTTTTTACAGATGTTTTCCATATACTATATATTAAAGATGGGCATAGCCACTGTTACTTCACCCACTGGTTTACAAAGTTACGTTTTCAAACATCAATTTTAGCTTCATTGCCATTTTGGGTTTTTTTTAGAGCCAGAAGTGACCATATTTGGACAAGACAGTGGAGTGCTAAGTTATCAGCTAATGCTAGCAAGCTACACCCATAAACTGTACAGATTTAACACAAAGACATAGACACCCGCTTATTAATTCCTAATAAGAGATAAATAAAATACTAGAATTACCCTCAACACAAATGCTGCACAGATTTTTGGATGGTTAACTACACAGCGAGCCATAATATGTGCCAGATAATTCCTTTAAAATGTTTGTGAAGGCATAAACAACAAGATATGTTCAAGAGGTCCGTTTCAGTGACTGAAATCAGTTAAGGCCCCTAATTATTCTTAATTTTAAGCCATTGTAAAATTGAAACAAATGAGTTATAATAAAGTTAAAGCCCTGTACAGTTACATACTGCACAGGGACTGAAACTGTTCTTTATACAGGTGTGTAAACATGTTTTATTTCTGCTGTAAAGTTAGACATTTTAAAATGGGAGTCTGTGGGGATTTACTCACTTTGGGAGGCAGCCTCAAGTGGCCATTAGAGGAACTGCACTTTTTTTGGCAATCTCGTGTCAACTTAATTTTTCAACCCTTGAGGCTGCCGCCTGATGTTTTCATGTTTTTTTTTCCCTGTTGCAGTTACATGGTGGATGCAGCAGACCCAGAGAAGATCGAAGCCTCCAAAAACGAACTCCACAACCTGCTGGACAAACCGCAGCTGCAGGGAATTCCTGTAAGAACAACAAACCCGACTAAGCAGAACCAGGCACTCCCACTGAGCCTGACTTACACAAAGTTAACCAAAAGCTGACAGAAACACATGAGATTAATGCACAACATGAAACCAGAACCAGGTGAACCTAGGAGTGATTAACATGTTGCTGACGGCAGAAACAGAGTTTAAATCTACCATCTACAGCTGCTGATTAACAAGTAAAACTGTAACGTGTTAAGCTGATGTTTGTATTTTGTGTGTCTCCAGGTTTTGGTTCTAGGAAATAAGAGGGACCTACCAGGAGCTCTGGATGAGAAGGAGCTCATAGAGAGGATGTAAGTCAACGCCAACACACTTGACTCTCACTTCTGACTCAGACCTGATGTCTCCCTGTGGATTTGTTTGGTGCATGAGATGCAGTATCATCACACTCGGTGTCCAAAATTAACTTTCTGACTGAACGCCTAAGAGGATTGGTCGAGTTTTAAAACCAAAAAAAAGAACAGTGACCAAACATATTTTTCTCGAGGCCTAATAATAACTAACCTTTTAGTGTCATGTATTTATATGTTTCAGTACACTTTCATATATCAACAGTTGATGAATTCAAGTCTGAATAAAGAAGTGTTCATTTCAAAATTCTTCTGAATGTATTAATTTTTTCATCAACCATGTGTGTGTGTTTCTGATCAGGAACCTGTCGGCCATCCAGGACAGAGAGATCTGCTGCTACTCCATCTCCTGCAAGGAGAAAGACAACATCGGTAAAACACACACACATATACTTATTAATATGAGAAATGTATATTCTCGATGCACCAACCCTAAAGTTGTGTTCAGCACAGTGTTATGGGTTTTTTTTTTTTTTTTTTAAATTTTTTTTTCT
>VUQI01062361.1:20801-58355 GCA_015106735.1 Paratilapia polleni
CTTTACATTTCCAAAGTAGAACTTTCTGGCAAGTAAGTTGAAACCATCATAAAGCGAAAACTAATCCAACAAAGCACTGAGTGGCCACTAAAATACAACAGAAGCACGTGCTTTTGATCACTTCGGAAACTTATTATGTTTGAGTAAACCTCAGAAATAATAGTTTGCGATGGTAAATTGTTAAAGAAATTATTTAGTTGTGTCATGTTGAATGGACAAGTGAAGGTCAAATTAATTTGTTTATAAAGACAAGCAGAGGGCAGAGAGGATGTTGTAGTGACAGAAACTTTCTTTCATAGTGCTGTTGGGCTCCTGATGAGGTGATATAGACAATTATTACAATTATTAAAAAAAAAATAGAAAAGCTGTCATGGTATACATTAAAGACATTCATATTAAACTATCTATATCTATCTATATCTATATCTATCTATATAACTATTATAAATTATTGAATGTGAGTAAAAAGTTTTCTTTTTATTAAATCAGAACATTGGGGACCACATTTCTCACAGTCCCTGTAACATCCAACATCACTGCACAACACATAATGGCCACAACTCTTTGCGTGTGAACTATTAATTAAAAAGTGTTGTTTAGAATCAATACAGTACTGCAAAACTATATTTTCGTACTTCTTCTATAAATTGTGTAGCAATAGATGATTAAATTTGTGTGTTCTTGGGTCAGCTGTCCTCTGCACACGTAGCTAAAGAGCCAAAACAAAAGAAAACACACGTTGGAAAAGTAAGACTGAGTGACAGTGACATCAGTGACGATGACAAAACTGTGGTGAACAGCAGTGAGAGAACACCGATGACTTGGAAATGGATCTGTTTTCTCAAGCTGGATAAACAACTGAGTGATCTGCTGCAGGATCAGCAGGCACATAAAGATAACAGTGCTGCAGTGTATAACAGCTACTGTCAGCATTAACAGTATTCACTATAAAGTTACTGATTGAACTTCAAATTAAACGCCTTAATGTTCAGTCAGGACCACAATAGTCCAAAAAAGACTGATATTTCCATATATAGTCATTTATATTTAGCTGTATGGTTTATTTCTGGGACCTCCTCACCCTTTCATGTGCATGCATGGAAAACCCCAACACAGAACAGAGTAGGTGACATAGATTGAGTGACAGCATGAAAGGAGGAGCTAGAGTTGAGGTGGGTTGCAAGTGGGCACTACTGTGGAGCAGGCTGAAGCAGCTTAAATAGCTCACCCAGATTTGCCAATTAGATATGTAGAAGGGTGTCACCTGAGCCATCAGCATTGAGATCAGCTGACAGGCAGGGGTTAAGGGTGAGTTTTACATGATATATGGATTTATATTAAACAAATGATTATAAATTTTGGCCATATTGGCCAATAACCCAAAGTGAGGTCCACTGATTTTTTTTTTTTTCCAGAGCTTCAACCCAAGAAGGTGGTTTCTAAAACTGAAGGTTGCACCTTCACCTTTTTCTTTTGTCTTTTGTCATTTCCCTTCTCTCTGAGGTTTTCTCCACACACATCACTGCTGACATCACACCTCTCTCTCTGCAGACATCACTCTCCAGTGGTTGATCCAACACTCCAGGACTAAGAGGAGTTCCTGAGAAAGGACACATCCCCAACAGTACAGGCCAAGCCCACCTACCCCCAATACCCCTCAGCCACCCTCTCTGTCATCTACCCCATCTTTACATTAATACCACCCTTCCCCCCTACATCTCGGGATGCACTGATACCTCTTTGTTTTTTGATGAAGTATCGAAGCAGGTTGAACATGTCAGAAACCAAAGCAAAGCCTTTGTCCTCATACAGGCAAACACATTTAACCTTCATCATTCCAAGTAGGGGTTGAAGAATATAACATGAAGGTTTCTTGTGTGATATTTAAACACAGAATTGAGGATTATCATTCATGAAAGATCAAATTTTTGGATGCTTTTTTAAAATATTTTTTTGGTTTATGTTGTAGAATAGCAGTTCCACTTCAACATACATGATCTTTGAGATGGAAAAAATAGTGAGAATTAATCAGAGTAATCTTAACAAAACATCAGTTTTTACAAGTCTTAACCGTGAGAGACCAGGTGATGTGACTATTAATCATCTGCTCATGTCTGTGATTGTCACAGCAGATCTGCCTTCATCTTAAAAATAATGACTGCAGTGTTGTACGTGCGAGGTACAGATCCATAAAAATCAAAAGTCTTACCTGATCTAACGTTCAAAGTCACCTTCTCGTTCACCTCTGTACTGTTTTCAGTGCAGGTGCAGTTTTTAATTATGTCCACTCATACTTTTACTTCTGTGATGGACTCTGGGTCCTCCAGTGTGTCAAAACGCAGATCCTTCCATCCTTTGAGAAGTGGACAAAGTTTCAGGAAGGCAAATCTGGTGAGTGATGGTTGTTTCACAAAAAAACTCCTGCATTTTCAAGGCACCTCGAGTTGGCATAAGATAACTCTCTGGCACTACAGTTTGTACGTTTTCCTGTGAATGTTCCTTCAGGATGTTACAGTAGAAATTTGCATTGACAGTCACATCGTTGGGGACAAATTCACAGTCCGCAACCTGATAAATTTATTTCTCGCTACTCACCTAGCACACTTCCTTCAACTTGGAAACTGTGAACTCAATTTAAAACTGGTCGTTTGTAGCCAGAAACCCAGTTCTCATCACCAGCGGTCCTCTTGTCATATTGAAATAGAAGCTGATGTTGTTTCTGCCCAAGTTTAAAGTCCACACACAGCTGACAATGTAAGTCACAGAGAGTGATCTGAAAATATCAGCCACTCTGGAAGAAGTCTGCACATGCCCAGGATTGGGCTTTAGAGCTTCCCCATGTGCACTGATGAGCAAATATCAGTACAGACCCAAAAGATCCCAAACAAACACCCATTTTGTTTAATTAAGCAAACTGGCCAGCATCCACAGAAGGATCTAAATGTCCCATTTCTGGTTCTTTAAAGCAATGAGCAGCATTATCTAGAGTCCCAACCTGCATTCTTGTGTAAAGGCAGATATATTAAAAACTGGAAGTATTTTGCATGAATAGATGGTAGAAGACCACGAGTCCTGTCAGCGTGTTGTACTGACGGCAGAAAAAGTGGTATCCGTGCATCTTTACAGATCCACACAACAGCCGCCATCATAACCTGATTTTAAACGAACAAATGTTTTTCCAGCCATTTTCAATCTTACTCAGCAGGGGGAGCTGTTACTTTTCATTAATGGCCATAAAGACACACATTCAGCATTATTAGCCGGTTAACTGATGCCTGTTGTGTGCATCTTTCTTAAGATTCCCCATGAGTCTCTTCTCCCCCCTCCAAACACCACTTTTGTCACCACAAATCTTCAATTATTTTCTCCTCTTTCTCCCTCCATTCTCCAATTCTACCTCCACATCTTCCATCCCTCCATTTATCCATCCATTATATCATTCTGAGAACCCCTCTTCCTCCTTTGTCTGTTGTAAACTGCTTCTCCTCCTCTGTATTCCCTCTCTTCTCCCTTTCTTTTCTTAAGTTCGGATGTTACCTTGTTTCTGTCCTTTCTTGTCGCCAAGCCCCGCCCCTCGCCAGCTCCCTCTCTCTGTCTCTCTCTTGCCGAGTGAGGGATTGAAAACCTTTTTATTGCACTGTTAATTTTGTTTTTGTAAGATATTAATAATAAGAATAATGTTAATAATCTTCTTATTGTGACATAACCTGATCTGTCCAGACTTAAGGAAGTGGTACTTTAACTGGAGATGGAGAAATGTTGTTGTTTCTGTTAATATCTCTGTAATAAGCTTTTTATTTTGTATTTGTTTTCTGTTATTATTTTTTATTTTTGTTTTTTGACTTCATAAGTCTAATATGGTTGTCTAACCAGACTTCAGTATTTACTGCTCTGAGATGTCTGCTGATTGGACCAGTCATGTGATGACATGCAACATTCACATCATGTTGGCCAAAATGAAGATGTGTAGCGATTGATTTAAAAGTTTTCATGCTTTTATTTGCCTCACCTCACCTTAATGATTCCTCACATCAGATTTGACAACGTTTTTATGTTTACGAGAGCGCAAAAAAAAATTTTACAAAAAAATTTCCTCCTCCTTCCCAAGATCGAGGCCAACAGAAAATTTCCACACCCCTTTTGCAACCACCATAAGATGGCATCATAAGTATCTTCCATATTTGTTTCTCTGTCTGCAAATATGGATTAAAAAATCAATTTAGCATTTTGTGTGTATATATAAAAGCATTAATTTTTAATGTTTGAAAAGTTCTCTCAGAAAAGCATATACAGAGAACTGAACTAACATTGGCAGGAAATTTGCAACTAAGCTTTAAAATGAAGCAGGAATTAATTCCCACCTTTTATCCTTTTTTAAATCAAAACAAAATTCTTGTGTACTGTTTAATGTTATTTTCATATTTAGAATTATACATTATAATGAACTAAAATCAGGACATAGTCTAGAAAATAAAATTGGAAAACTGCCGCTTGCACTGTAGTTTCCACATTTGGATTGCACGTTTTTAAATTGTATCTTAAAATGTGTCTCACATTTACTTGCATTATTATTTTGTCACTGTTAGACGTGCACTTTGGCCATAGTTCTGCATTTTAAAACATGAAAATAATGCTGCTTCTACAAATCATGCTTAGATAAATGGGATGATTATCTTTTAATATGAACATCTACACAAGCTTGTTCACCAAATGGTTGCATTTATATTGAACACAATGGGATGACTTTAGCTTGAGTGCTGCTGGCTCTAAATGATGCTACATAATGATATCACTTTATATAATTTATATTTATATTTTCAGTTGGTGCTCATATAGCTGGTTTTTACCACCAGGCTAATGTTGAATGTGAAGGGATGTGCTTTTGTGGTGACATTGGTAGGAACAAATATTTAAACCTTTAGCTATTGAAGCACAGTATTGACAACAAGTCATCGCATAATTTTGTCAGATCACAGATGGGTCAAACTATTCTAATTTAACAAAGTCTCTCTCACAAATAAATGGTTTCCATAAAACCTTTTGAGTCACAGAACGTAGCACTGTAACAAGCTCTACATTAGCATTATTGTTTTGGCATGCTCACGCCATGTGTTTATCTCATTTGGATTTCATTTTGGTCAGCTCCTGTTGGATCGTATCACATCCTGGTCCTGACAGCAGCCAATCAGACAGGAAGAGGAAGCATTACCTGTTTGTTCTGTAATGAGATTGCTTTGCTTAAACGTGGTCAGACTGTCAGCAGCGCACGTGGGGGATTAATTCGGCACACACACACCTGCTTTACACTGTTGGGACAAATGGGGTTAGTCTGCCTTGTAATTTTAGGTAAAGAGAGACCTGTGTTCTTTTGACACATTTATACAGACTGTTAAATACTGTCCTGATTAAAACATAGCTAAGAGTGGTCCAAATTATTAAAAATGTTCTTGCTCAGCTAGATTTATCAGGGTTAAAATTATCATGGAAATCCAGATATCGTACTAACAAACAACCATACAAACCAAACCAATCATGTGTCCTCCTTGGTGATAGTACAGTCACAAAGATCAAGCAGATATCTTCAGAATGCTTGCTTTATCGAAGCGTCAGTTTTAAGCCCCAAAATATTCAGTTTACTTTCTTAAAATAACAAAAAAGTAAAGAATGTTTTTTCCCTTAAATATGCCTCAAAGTTTCTGTTTGACCAGTAATTGCTTCTGCTCATATTATAGCTTCTATATGTTTAGATACATTAGGAAACCCCGGTCAGTGTATGGGTTTCCTAAAGCATGACCGTCACCTGAGATGATGATCATTAAGAATGCTGTTGGCCTAGCTGGAAATCTCTGCAATGGAAGTTCCAACAATAAAAGATTGTGCTTCCAAGGAACTCCAAAGAAGATGTATGCTTCCAAGAGGTTCTCTTGATATAACTCAATCATGAGACCGAACTCCCAAAAATGCAAAGTCAAGAAATCGAGATTGAATTTAAGGTCAAGTCAAGATCAGTCAGTTATGTCAAACTCCAGACGATGCTAGCTCGAATGATCCCCAGAAAGCTAAACTGGAGACTTGAGACACTGCAGGCCCATGAGACTGAAATCCAAGCAATGCCACATAGAACTCCTTAGAATGTGAGGTTACACTTAGAGAAACGTTAGATCGAGAAAATGAAATCAAATTCCCAAGAACTCAAGGCTGAATACCTAAGATCTAAGAGATCTAAGATTTAACTGTAACTGTTTTCTAACATCTGTAGATGTTGCCAATGGTAACACTAAATCTGCAGTTCAATCTTCTTTATCTCAACAGTGAAAAGCTGCTTATTTCTTAACCACGCAGATCCATCTGTCTGAAGGAGCTGTTTATGACCTGGCAGCCCCAGTATACGGTACTTTCATGATGAAACAACAGTAAGCACAACTCATGCTAGAAAAGAAAAAAACATAATATCCTTCAGCCTCAAAGAGCTCTGCTTGTTCTTCAGCTGCTCCAGGTTTCAGGTTCTGGTGTTTTTCTGAACCAGCAAACAGTTGTTGTCTGACTCCATTTTTGTCCACTTGAGATCTGTCAAGTCAGCTAGCAAAGTGATTTTTAGTTATGACGCCATCAGGCAGACCAAATGGCAGAGTAGAGTCTCTGTCTTTTATGTGATGTTTTACTTTTTATTTGTAAAAAAAAAAAAAAAAGGACAGTTTATACCTGAACAGCTGAGAATCATCGTCTCAGTTCCATCTCGGCTTGTAAACTGAGATTCACCAGCTACTTTAACTAGTTTACCAGCCTGCCAAGAGTCCATTAAAGCAGAACAGCACCATCTGACGACAGCTGTTGGTATTTTGTGTCCTTGTTTTTCTGAATGTGTGAACCCCGAAATCCCCCTTCAGGTCTGCTCTGATTGGCTCTGGCCTCTTCTGTTTGCATGCTAAGGGCAGGGATTGTATATCTGTGGGACATGATGAAGTAAATGCATATTTTGGTGTAACTTTACTATAAAATGGCCTTAATCCAGTGTGTCAACTTGAGTATTAACCTTCAGAAAAGTAATGCAAGTACACAAGGGGAAATGTAGGTAAAACGGTGCAATAAAGTATGAACATTGTGCTCAAACTTTGTGTTTTTATGTCTGAGGAGAATCACACAAAGCTTACAGTGCTTTTCTTACATGTGAACACACTGGAATTTGGTCATTGGGATATAAAGTTTGATCTGTGGTTTATTTTATTTTATTTCCTTTTATTTAATGGCTGATAATCTAGTGAAGAACCGTGATCCTACACGTGCAAAAACAAAAAAAACTTGTGCAGGATATGTTGTAAAATGTTGATCATCCTGTACAGTTACATTCAGAACGCTGGCAAGATTTCTCCAAAAATCAGCAGCAAAAACGTAAAAAAATCCAGACATTAAAACCTGTAAGTTGTAACATTATTGCACTTTTTAAACCAAACCTTTTGTTACTCAGTTTTTAGTTACGTGGGCACCCGGTCCTGCAATAAATCTTTCATGAAGAGGGGTAATTGCAGGATAAAAATTTTCAGTTTTTGTTGTAACATGTTGATTCATGTGTTATTTATGCAGATGAAAGTAAGTGAAACACCTCTCTGTATAAAGAAGACACCACTTCAACACCACTTTAAGACTGAACATTATAACGTTCAGGAAAGAGAAACAGTTTTCATTGTGATTAAATTACCTGCATGAGTCCTGTGTTTAATTTAGACAGAAACGTGCCAAAAAGGAATTAAAAGACAGCAACACTCTTAAGAATTTATTTATTTATTTATTTTTAAATTTAAAGTGAACCTGAGTTTAAAGAACAAAATCCAATGCGACTCTTGATCTAGTGCTGACTGGATTCGTTTTTGTTCTTGCTGCTGCTTCTTTCGGTGCAGAAGTATCTCGTGTGAGTTTGCACATGCAGGATAATCACGGTGAGACAGCCTCTCAGTTTGAACCTGTTTGTACATTACTGTTCAATTAAGTTGATATAATGTGTTTTAATAGAAACATGCTTGTGTATGATACTAATTAAATACTATGGAGAATCATTGTGATATGGTCCTTATTTCACCAGTTTATTTGTTTTTATTACCTTTATTGATTATTAAAACTGCTTTGGTTGTGTCTGCAAACTGTTTTCTTGATTATTTGATTAACTTTTTACCAATAAAATGTCAAGAATACCTTTCCAGGATTTCAAGAGCTTTGTGCTTTTCTTTGTCATAAATGACAAAAGCACAAAATCCTCACATTGAAAAGCTCAAACCAATAAATGATTACATATTTTATCAAGCAAAAAAAAAAAAAAAGAAGACGTTATTCAGTAATCAAAATAATTGCAAGTTATTTTCAGCTCATTGACTTTTTTTAGTCTGTCATCTGTATTTTGTTGTTCAGTTAGAGATAAAATACACCACCATATATGCTATATGGACAACAGTACTGTGCCACCTAAACGTTACACCTGCAGGAGCTGCTCGGCCATGTAAACCCATGCCATGAAGCTCCTGGCGCACAGTTTTTCTGCTGATGTTAATGCCAGAGGAGGTTTGGAACTCTACAGTTACCGAGTCTTGGCGGCTTTTACGCACTATGCTCTGGGTCGGCCCAGGCGTGCCCAGGATGCATTCTAATCAGATACTCGAACTACCTGAGTTAACACCTTTCAATGCAAAATAATTAAATTTAGATCTTAAAAAAATAATTTATTGTATTTTTTTATCTAAGGTCTATGACAGTGATCTATCAGCTTAAACTGAGATAAAAGTAAAGTAATAAAAGTTTGACAAGGTTTGCTATACAGTCTCCATTCTCAACTTCAGAACTGGACTGGAGCTGTCAGTCTGTGAGGCAATCAGGGAGCAGTATTCTCTGTTATTGTGTTGCAGCATTAAATGCTCACAAACTAGTCTATCTGATGGAAACTGAGCATATAAAACAAAACTTATGTTATTACTTGAGCCGCAGTGATACTGATGAGGCAGCAAGGGGCAGTGTGTCCTATCACATCATCTGTTAATGTGTCTGATTAGTGTGTCTATGTGAGCTTCTTGTTAGTGGTGTGTGTGTGTGTTGGGGGGGTCCATGCTCAGCTGTGTGTGTATGTTAGGTCAGCTCTCGGGTCGCATTCAGACTAATTTGTCACTGGAGCAGCAGCAGCTGAGCTCAGCAGTTCAGCTGCTGTATGACGACCATCATCACAGTGAGACTGAAGGCTGTCGGCTGCTCTGAAGCTGCACACCACTGAGAAACAGCTGAAAAGAGAGCAGTAATTTCCTAGAAGTTAGTACAACTGATGGGAGACGTACCAGCTGCTGCATTTTTACACTGAGACAGTTCACACGATAAAATGAACAACTGTTAGTCAACACTCATTATAATGCCCAACGCGTTACGGGGCTGATATACTGGAGATTTGGGGGATTTATAGCAGTTAAGATATTAATTGATTAGAAATACATTGTTAATGCAGAGGAAGAATGAGATATGGTGTAACTGCCAGAAAATGTATTTTAGGTTTGCTGTAGTATCCTCTAATACCACTAGATGGAGCCTCTCATTGTTTAATGAGATGGAGTTGCAAGCGTATAAAGGTAGTTGTTGGAAAAAAAAATCTATTAAAATGTGAAGCTAGTACAAGGAGGTAATATTCTGAGGGTGGAAAATCTTGTAGATAACTACGACCCTGCAATATGTAGCGTTTCTCATTTATTGCTTTTTTTTTATTATTTTTATGGGTAGTAATGTAACTTCAAAAACAATTGGACATTCCCCTGACTGTCTTTGTTGCCTTTCCAAAGGATGTGAGGCTTATGCTCACTCCGGGGTCTTTATCTCAAGGCCTCTCTTCCAGCCTACACTAAACTGCACTAGCTAACAGTAACTCAGCAGTCATTAAAGTCAACGAACGTCTTACATAAACTCCACAAGGACAAAAAACAGAAACTGATTTTGGCTTCAAATAATATTTTGCTAGTGGCAAGCTACGGTTAGTCAGCCATTTCTGTTTTCGGGTAGTCAGCAATTTGTATGCATTAGCGGGTACGCTAGGGTTAGCTAAAATTGTCCATAAAATGCCAGTTTTATATGGTAAAGCCTGTCTCACCAAACGTGAATGTGACATAGAGGCAAAGCATTAAATTCATGGAGGAACTTTAATTTGTTTTTTAAGGATCAAACCGCCACTGAGCTTACTTTCTGTTGGCTGATGTTATGTTACAGTCACACTGGATAAAACAGTGGATGGAGACACAAGATGCCCAAAATTAATGAATGAACTTGCAATCTCTGCCTTTGAAATGGTTGCTTCGAAGACAGGGACCAGGTCTTCGACCACTCACAGTCAGTTTCTTCAAGCCATCTTTGGTATGTCGTCAAGACAGTGATAAAACGGCAAAAAGACGGAGTCAGTCTATTATCAGTTTGCTATGGAATGGGGTCAAGTTGGCAATTACATGCAATCTGTTTGTGATAATATGGCCATTAACTGTGATACATTGGCGAAAATTGCAAATCTGTTGCCGCCTACATGCTCGAAGGTATGTATTCTGGCAGATTCTGGATCTTGATGCCAATTCCCTTGGGGCTTTTGAGGTGTCAGCATCGCATCATGATTGAAACTTGTTAATCTGTCTGCGTTAATAATTTAGACAGCGATTATTTGCAGACGTTCAATTAGTCCAAGTCAGACTGCGATTGTTTGCCTGGTGGAAGTGGTCACCAGTTTGAGGGTGTTGCATGTTTTACCTTTTGGTGACCAGTTGGTTGCTGCAACTACTTGCAACTGGTCGCCAAATGTGAAAAAATGCAATCACCAGGCAACCACCAATTTTTACTAGTCGCAAGGAGGACTTCCAAATTGGACAAATGAAGCCAATGCAGAACTGCCTTAAACCTGCATCCTTTCTAATGACCAGCAGGGTGCGACTCCTGTGGTTGCAAACAGATTTTAAGTAAACATGTTCCTAGTGACATTATGGGTTCAATCTCTAGTTTCAAATTATGACTAATACAACATGAAGTTGATTTTATAAATTATGGTATCCTTATAATGGCTGAATCAAACATTCGACGATCTGACGAGCTCTTAGTTTGAAGCGGATTGGATTCCTCCAGCACGGCCTCATGAGGAATGTCTGGTTGCAGCACACCAGCAGCTCTTTTACCATTCAGGGTTTTATTTTGGTGGATAAGTGACAGTTTAGAGGAGAGAAAAAGCAGTGTGGAGCTCAGTTTTCTCAGCAATTCAAAAGCAGACAGACAAAAAAAGCAGAAGAAAAGAAGCTGAAAGGGGAAAAAAGCAAAACGCTGGTCATTTGGTCATTTGGCTTTGACGTGATCGCACTGATAAAAACTTCCAACTCAGTCTAACTTCATCCTCATTTCTGCTTCTCTACATCCATCCATTCCTCCCTCTGCAGATCCTCCCTCCATTTTTTTCTCTCAGCTACTTGTCAACAAGTGGGCAAAACTTCTCTTTCATAGTGTGAAGTGTGTGTGTGTGTGTGTGTGTGTGTGTGTGTGTAACTACTTTTATACCAATCAACAAAGAAGCAGGCCTCAGAGTTTCCTGTCTGCAGTACAAGGTGGTCCCACCAGTATGTGTGTGTGTGTATTCGTTTCCAATGAGAGTCAACCTAGCGCTCCATCGGGGACCCCGTGCTTGTAGTCATGACGACAGTATCCCCCTCCTCCTCCTCACTCCTTTCCTCATCAGTTTTCCCACAGAACAAAAGCGACATTGTGCTCCTGGTTTTCTGTATGTGTGTGAGCATGAGACATTCAGGTCAGATTAGTTTGTGTTCACTGAGCTTGTGCTTGAAGACACACAAACACACACACACATTCTCACAAATACACACTTGTCGCTCTTCATTCACTCGGCCTCATCTTGCTGATAAGAGGGCCGTGTTTCACACACACTTTTCTAGAGGAGTAGTGCTCGATATCAGTGGGTTTCACACGGTGAGTGTGAGGTTTGCTTTGAAGTTGCAAAGTAATGAACTATACACAAGAAAGTAATAAAATGTTTTAATTACATACATTGAACTGATCAACTGTCAAAAAATATCTGTTTTCTGGCTATTTCCTCAAATCTGTATTTATTAATTAGCTCAGTATTGTAGACACTAGTGACCAGTGGCAGACAAATTATGGAAACTTAAATGAAACCATTATATTTTCATTGATTAAAGGTCCAGTGTGAAGGACCCAGATGTTTACCAAAGACCATATACACTGCCTTGCCAAAAAGAAGTCAACACTCTAATATTTAATTGAACTGACTTTAGCTTTGATGATGACATGGATTCGCCATGGCATCATTTCGATAAGCTCATGCAATTTTTATCTCCATCCAGAGTTGCATTAATTTTTTGCCAAGATCTTGTATTGATGATGGGGGAGTTGGACCTCTCTAGTCTTTTCCAGCATCCCTGAGATTCTCAGTGGGGTTGAAGTGTGGACTCTGTAGTGGCCAATCCTGTGTGAAAATGATATCTCATGCTCCTTGAACCATTTTTTCAGAGTTGGAGCCAGATGACACTAGGTATGAGGGATGCAGTTTTATCCGCCTTCATCATTTTACCCTGATGCACCCATCACTCTGGGATAGGGTAAATCTTGACTCATCAGACCACATGACCTTTTTCCATTGTTCCAGAGTCCAGTCTTTATGCTCCCCAGCAAACTGATATGATTAGCCTCACTGATAAGTGGTTTTCTTAAGGCTACACAGCTACAGCTGTTTAGTCCCAATCCCTTGAGTTCTCTTCAGATTGTGTGTGTTACTTTCAATATTAAACATAACCATGAGTTCTACTGTTGATTTTTTTATGCTTGGATTTCACCAAACATTTGAGTGTGAATCACAGTGGTTCACCACTATCCTTCCAGGTTTTAATAATGTGTTGGACAGCTCCCATTCAGTTTTAGTAGTTTCAGCCATCTCCTTATTTGTTTTCTTGGCTTGGTGCAGGTCAAGTGGCTCCATAGTGTAGCAGTTAACATGTTCGCAAAAGCTCCATGGTTCAAGACCTGGAGGAGAGACAAATCCCTGCGAGGGCTGTGTCAGGAAGGGCATCCAGTGTGAAAAATCTGCCAAATCAAATATGCGGATCCATCGGCTGTAGCAACCCCTTACAAATAAGGGAGCAGCCGAAAGAAGCTCTGCTTGCTGCAGGCAAATAATTTGACCCTTTTTCCACAACCACGGGATTTCTTCCAATGTGTTTGTTTAAGAAAGGAGAAGCTACTGCATCAGTTAGTGTTAAAATACCCGCTGCCAGCCAAAACCTATTAATCACTGCAGTAATTATCCAGTGCAATGCTCCGACCTATTTGCTTAGTTAAATTCATTCGGTGAGTGTTTTTTTTTGGCCAGGCAGTGTATGAAAGATGGATATACCTACTGTGATGACACCCACTGGTTTTGGACTGGAAGCCTTAATGTTAAGATATGTAGTACGAGGTGGTCCCAGCAGTCTGTGCGCGCGCGTGTGTGTGTGTGTGTGTGTGTGTGCAAAAGGCACCAACAGCACAAACATGATTGAGAGGTTCAGTTCAGTGACTCAAATTAGTGGAGGGGAGGCCCAACACACAGTGAGGCTGCACCCCTAACTCCATTATCCCCATGGATGAGTTATAGGAAAAATCACCCACCATGGAATTGTTACAAAGGAGGAAACCAGCAACAGAGGTTTTTTTGTACCAGACTCTGCTTTTTCATACTGTAAAGAAGGGCATTTTGATATGATCTATAGGGTCAAGGTTTCACAATTAATTAGTTATATCCTTAGGATTTGTGTTTATGTCCAGTTGGAAATAATAATTGTCAAGATTATTAATATGATACTTCAAAAAAGGACACCAAAAGCAGCATTACAAAGTGCTTTACACCAACACATAACAGAGATATTAACATAGGCACAGGTAGGAAAACGATCATTTATGATGAAAAACCATATACTTAAACACCCAGGTTAAATTATAAAAACAATCGTGTTATCAAAGAGATACAAAAGATATGAGATATATGAGAGAGATAGGAGATAAGAAATGCTCCCCGTATCAGCCTGTAATACTTTATTAAATCACATGCTATGCAGTGTTAAAGAGGCCAAAAGTCTTAAAATTACCTTGGTGAACATCTGCAGAAGTCTGCTAATGTCCCTGTTGGTTTTCCATCATTCACTGACTAATATGATGGGTATTAAATGTCATTAAACTTAAAAAAAAAAAAAAAAGTAGGTTTAATTTCTGAAAGTCTTATATATAGTGCTTAACAAACTCATTAGACCACCTGTCATAAAAACGAGAAAGACCATCCAGCATCATGAAGTGCTTCAATGTGGACTCTTTCCTTTTCAGTGAGTTCTCCACGTTTTCCCATGTTGAACAGGACTGAGGAATTTCAAGCTGGATTCAGGTTTTTATACCCAAATTTGAGCCGGCACACTGGACTTCTCTGAGAAGTCAGAAATTAATGAAGCAGAACATTCAACCACTAAAACTCATTTTCGGTTTTCTGTAATTTGGCATCTTAATCAAAAAATAATGTGCTTTACTATTTTTTCTGCTTTTTTGTAAAACAATAAATTTGAAAATTCATGGATAACAACAATAATTATATTTTAGCATTAAAAATATATTTTGATTAAAGAGCTTGTGCATACTGGTGGATTAACCATTAGAGAAACATAAAATGATTTTGGTAATTAGCAATACTGTTAATTTAGGACAGCTGTGGCATAAACCTTACACTGGGTGGTAGTCTAATAAATTTGTTAAGCACTGTATTTTTTCTCCCTCGCTCTTTTACAATTTAGTTATATATTTTTTGGTGTGTTCATTCTTCCAAAACCCAAAGATATGTCATTTATATATGACAAAATCTTTACATTTTATAGCTAAACCAGCATTTTTGGTATTGTTTTTGGAAAAACAGTCATAAAAACAGATATAAGAGCAAATTATTGCCCCCATTTGTCCATCCTTTGGGTTCATATGACATACAAAATCAAGTTATTAAATTACATTACAACTAAAAATTGTAAACATTAAATTACACTGTGTAATATAAAAAGTTTGTTTAAAGTCTCATCATCGTATGAAGTTTTATTCTGTATAAGTCAAGAAGGTTTTAAAAGGTATCTAGAAATGCTGCAGAATAGAATGTGGTTATGTGAAATATACACCCACCTCCACTACTGATGTGGGGCTCGAACCTGTGACCTTCCTGTTATGCAACTGCAGCCAGCAGTTGGTTCCCATCCAGTCTGTCCCAGAGATGCTCTCGCATGACCAATGGAGGTCTAGTCGCCTCTGTGTGTGCGTTCATTAGCGAACAGAGGCGGTCTGTTCACTGGTTTGTATCAGAGGGGCGAGCTCTCATCACTACTAATGAGAACAACATCATCAGCCTCCTGAAACACTCTGTTCCTCCAACTCTCCCTCAGACCCTCTCTCTTTACTTCTCCACCTCGCTCCACTCTTTACTTTCAGCTCTTTCTGCCACCTCCATCCATGATTCATTAGCAGGTTTAAGAGGCAATGCAATCAGCTTTTCAAGAGTTGGTTCAACCAAACTACGTGAAGTTTAGCACCTCAAGGCCCTTCAGCCAGGTTTTCATTAAAAGTAATGCAAGTGGCTACGTCCATTTATTTTATGCAGTCTGTGTTCATGAAGCATAGCTAAATTACAGCTAGCTAGCTAACAATAATCAGTGTAACTATACAATGCCAAGGTGTATACCTAAAAATTGTTTTCTGCCATGCAGTCTATCAGATGCATTCAATACTTGGATTGGATATCGGTCCAATCCTGACTCAAAAAGCTGGATCTGGTATTAATACTCCTCATCCACACCTTTCCACACCTTTAGGAAGCTGCAAATGACAGTATTTGTTATTTTCAGAAGCTTTCCCACTTTACATACTAGATAGATTTCAATTTCCAATTCCCAGAGGTTTTGAAAAAGTATATACAAATTAATGCAATTTTCCATCTACTTGTGTAATGAAAATAGATAATTGAGATAAATAGCTCGTGGAGACAACCCACCAGTCAGTTACATTAGATGACAATAGATTATGCATATCCTTACATAAATCTTATGGGGTTTTTTTTATCCTCCATCTTCCTATCTGTCTGTTTACAGGACAGAAAACATAATTTCCAAACCGCCTTTTAAATTTGTAAATCACCTTCATGAGTTGCTGGGAGTAACCAGGCAAAAACAGGAGAGGAATGACACACAGATTACAAAAGAGTTTGAGTTTCGAGATTAACAGAACTGTGTGTGTGTGTGTGAATTTGGGCTGGTATCCCATGGAAACAGGACAGTAGTGAGGTCATTGATATGCAGAGCAGCGGCTCTGCTGAAGGAAAATCCTCCTCCCTATTAAACTCTTCTCAGAGAGAGGATTCCTGTACTCCATTTAAAACAGCGTGTTGGACAAATGCTTTAAAAGCTTTAATGAGATCCTCAAACCAAGAATTCAAAGTTAGGATTAGGACCTTTTTAATTCTCCACTGAGTGAAATTCAGTACCTTTTTCCTGAATATATTATCCAAAGTATGGAAGATTTCTATGAAAACCAACCAAAGAATGCAGGTTATTTGACATACTTGTCCATACTTCCCCAGTGGCATGTACAAATTTCTAAAGTGATTTTTCATTAATGTATTATGTCATTATACAACTATTTAGCTGTTCCAGCTTCTCAAATATGGGATTTGTTGCTTTTCTTGTCTCACTTTGTAGAAATTTTAACATTTTGTTAGTTGGATGAAGCAAAGAATTTGATAACACGAACTTGGAAGGACCGGAGTTTTTCGAGTTTTGACCAAATGTAGTCCCAGTAACAATTACAATAATAATATCGTGAATGTTTAAACATTACCTCAGCCTGGAGATAATAAGTTTGTAAAAATTGTACTACAGGTTTTTGCTAAAATCGTGAATTTATTCATGACTAACAGGTTTATTGATCGGACTCTAAATTTTGGCATTCTACGGCCTTTGCGTAGCATGTACTTTGGTGGAGAATGTGAATATTGCATGGCAAAAACAACACTACTAGGCTGATATTTCCTAACTTTAGCCTAACAAATAAAGGCCTCAGCCAGTCAGGGTATGTGGAATGAACTGCATGTTACCCAACAAGGACACAGTTTATAAGGAAAGTGGCAACTCCAAAGAAGGACCTCAAACAGTCCCACTGATCCTCAACTATGTGTGGAAACAGCATGATGGAGCTTCGGCTGCTGGATGAAGCAGTGGAAGCTCCTTCCCTTTCTTTTTGGAGGAGGATTAGGACAAGATAGCTGGTAAAATAAAGTCCTGTAGACCTTGTGCAGCTGCTTTTGTTTGAGAAAAATCATCAAAGGAGTATGAAGAACAGCATGTTTGTATCTCATAAAGTCTTATTTAAAAAGCATTGCTTTGGTACCAGAACTCATCACAGATGATCTCAAAAATCCAATAGATTTCCATTTTAATGTTATTAGGTATAATATGACAAATGAACTGAAGCCAATATGGAATAACATGTTTATTGATTTATGCAACATGAAAAATGAATCTGTGAAAGATACAAGTGGTTCTTGTTCAAACTGTCTCTTCAGTAAGAAACCTGAAACACTCCCTGGTCGTGTTTTAGTCTACATCCTAAGTGTCGCTAATATTTGAGAAGTATTGGCTACATTACCAAACTTTACTTTCCAGCTTCACCTGGTTCACTGCCACTTTTTGACAAAGCCAGTTTAGCATCCCGTTTGTTTGAGTTGATTCAATCACAGTTAACCCTTGTAGCATAACTGTTGTTCCATCTGCTGTTGGTTACCCCTCATAGCAAAGTTATATTTAACAGATGGCAAATCAGTGGATAATCCGTGCATTTCAATTACTTTCTGCAAATCCAAAGACAAAGTTGTTCCTTGTGATTTTGTTTTTGTTTTTTTTTAGAATTGAAAGTTTAACCAATCATTCCAGTTTTCATTTAATGTCATCACTGCAACAGCAAAAGAGAGCAAAGTGTAGATCTACAGGTCCTCTAAACAAATACAAAACACAAACGACCAAAAGCAACTCTTGGATGTGGGGGTGAATTTCACCATCCTCTCATTGCCTTCCTAACATTGGGTGGACCCAAAACTTTATTATTCACTTAGCAAAAAGCATGACTCCAAATTGCTGATCAGTAGCACGAGGACATGGAAAAAGAACAGCAAGAAGTGTATTTTCATTTAGTCTTGGACTTGATAGGCATTGTTCCTGGACGGCATAAATTTCTTGACTTTACCATCTGAATTTTTGACGTGGTGTGCAACAGTTTTTACTTTTGTCTGTAATGTTTATCCAGATTTCCCTAACGTGCTAACAAATAACACTGGCACGAAAGAGAGGGCACAAAATATCTGTTCATTTTTATCCATTTTGTAGCAAATCACAGAGCCTCCCAATAAAATACTTGGGCCTAAGTACTGAAAGCACAGATTGCAGACCAAACAACAAGGGAGTAATCTGTCAGCTGGGCAACCTGTGGAGAAGTTTTGAGGATAAAACTGCGTAAATTTGCCAATTTAAGTGTTCAGTTTGGAAGTCCTTGCACACAGTTTGTTAGGAGTAGTGGTCATACTACTGATGAGTCAAAACACCAACTTCCTAACTGCACCCCTAAGATGGAGATCATATTCCGTTGCAGGCCACAAGAGTCCATACAGTCACAAACAGAAATTGGCAGCTGCATGGAGCCTCTCGCACTCTCCATCTGAAGATGAAATTTATGTCACTTGGACCCAAGCAGACCGTGGCATACTTGTAAACAAGGAAACTATAACCCTCGTTTAAAACTAGCCCAACCCACCAAGGCCTGAACTTGTTAGCAGCAAATCTTTTAAGATCTGGAAGTTGGAGTTGGAGCCATGGTGGCTCAAAATCATTACAACATGGTTCGTTGCTTTGTAGTCCTCGGGCCAATGTCAGTGGTTACCAACCACTGCCTCCCACAAGGTTTCAAAGATACTCCAACTCAGCTGTCTGGCCGTGGCGATTTGGGCCTTGTCAAAGTTCCTTCAACATCCGACACACTTGATCACAAAAAGTGACTGTTCACTTAACATCTGCTATCTTTAGACCTCAACGGGTACCCTTGTTACCACAAAATCAACCTCATTAACTTCATCAATGTTAATGTGTGGGCTTATGACTAAACAACATGAACTTTGAATTGGAACAGATCAGATCTTATTACCCCAGGTTTGATTTTGTGATCTGAAAAGCCCTAGTTCAGTATGATAATTGGATATTAAAAAGCTGTGCTGCAGATCCTGACATAAGGTAGGCAACAATTTGAATGAGTTGCTCACAGTGTGAAAGCAAATTTAGTCTGACTAGTTTTTACTCGCACTTTGTTGTTTCAGACCCTTACAGTCAGTGCTCTGGGCTGAGGAGACAATAAGGCACAGTTGGTTCTTACACACATGCTGAAATATCAGAAATTCAACATGGTGACATGTTGAAACTACTGTCTCATTTTCTGTCATACAAAGATGTGATTAGTCATACATCTAGCATTAAAAGTCAGCTACATTCGTATCTTCTGTTTCTTCATTTGTTCTAGTTGTTTGAGTTTGACAGTCAGTGACTGAAAGCACTGTGTTAAATACAGATTAATACTCTTAAAACTACACAGTAGAACTTCCTGTACAAAGACAGCACCTCAGTACTAAGAGGGTCTGAGTCTGTTCAAATACTTTTCAGATATCCTCCCTTCCCCATTTTGACATTTTCTTCATGTTTAGAGACATCTTAATACTTCAGGATGGGTTAGTGGCCTCATTAAGCACCACATCCTTCCCAAAAACAGAACTCATAGAAATTAACTTTCAACAACGCCCTGATTTTCCTTCACACAGGTACATACATACATATCTGAGCTGCACAAATTCTTCCCTGGTGGTTGTTGGACAGCTACTACAAACATTGCTCAAAGGCAGAGCTGCATTGGAGGCAGAAATAACCTGAACCCTTTTTACAAATTATGGCCGATGCAAAAATGTAGACAGCAAATATTTTCAAGATGAATGGTACATAAATGTTTGTTTTCCATATTTAAGAATTTCCAGTGATTCCCATCAAAGATGTTCAGGTCTTGGTATTTCCTGGTTTTCAAGTTAAAACCTCAAAATGCACATCCTGCAAGGACCGGGATTAACCGCATCATGTTTCATGGAAGATATTTCACAGGATTATTTCTGCCTCAGCAGCAACATTTGCTTAACTAAAAAGTGAAGCCATTTCGGGCTGTGATGATGAAATGTTTCAGTTAAATAATTTCCAGGAAATTGTAATTTTAAAAAAAGAGCAATTTAAGAGTGATTTCCATGTTTTAATTAAGCAGAACAAATGTTCACATTAAAATTGTCATATTGATTTCAAACGTAATGCTCAGCCCTCCATGGAGTCCACTTCTTATTCAAGTTGCATCTTATCACAGCAGCAAAGTCTTATGCCTTCCACCAAGCTAATATTGCATATAAAGGGTTACCCTAATTTAGCTTAATTTAACGTTCCATAAAACACAAAAAACTTGAGCATCGACCTAAGGAGTGTAACCAAGGAAGACTTCCAAGAATTTCCATCTATTCTGCAGCAGGAGGCCGAAGAGAAGCGTTCTTTCAGAGAGTCCTGAAACAGGCTCCTGCATTTACATCAACTGGTTGTGCAAGTACGGCATCTTCTCTAATCTCACTACAGATTAAACACCACTTCCTGCACTGACAGGAAGCTGAAGGGGGTACCACTGACTTCACAGAGGAGTATCATACAAATGGTGGTCCAGCAGAATAAGAGAAAAGAGAAAGAAAATTGAAATATATGTTCAGAATAGTGAAAACAAATGGATGGAAAGAACGTGCAGAAGGAGAAGATGGGTGCACAGGCAATGTTGTAGAGAAGAGAAAAGAAAAATCTAAGAGATAAGATAACTGGAAGGCGAAGGGATGATCTATGGTCAAAGATGGACTTGTGGCTCTAACTAGAGATGGACAAGATGGCCGACGTGTCTTTAGCCTTATCAAAGAAGATGGACGTCTCATTGACCCCCTTCAGTTTGACCTGGGGGGAGCCTGAAGAGCCTTGAGCAGTGGTTGGCTGGCACTCCTGGCAGCAACAGCAGCAGCAGTCCATAAAGGCTTGGCCAAGAGCCTAAAATACAGATGGACACATAGCATTGGTGAATGATGACTTGACTACTTCCTTTTCATACTTCCATAAATTAAACACAATACTCCAGACCTCATTTGAACAAAATGCAATTAATTACACCTTTCCAAAATTAAACAGTTATGGACATCAGGGGGTGTAATCCTCTGTTTGCACAGAGTCTTCCAGTTGTATAGAATCCTTTGGGAAAACAGCCCTTGGCTCTCTGGCTCTGTCCAGTTTCAAAACACTAAGATGGCGACAACGAAAACACTCATCATGAGGCTTCATAAAAGGACTTTATTAACCAGTGTGTGACATCACAGTGGCTCAGTCCACCTTTTATACTGTCTAAGGCCTCAAGCAAGATCCCCTTGGCATTGCAGGCATTGGAGTATGGATAACAGAAAATAATCTTTCTGACATTTTAATGAACCTCACTCTCTCAGTTGTCCACCTACCTTACACAGACACAGCAGCAGCACTGGTGTCACCGATGACTTGAAGAATAACAGGAAGTGATGTGACAGTGCCAACACGGTGGCATTGTCTTCGGATATGGTGATGTGTGTGTAGGCCAGAGTGATGTTGCAGACATGCTCAGGCAGAGCGCACACGCCATACACCACAGCTAGAGCTAATAGCGTGCAGTTCAGCTGTCGCTCCAAGGCCTGGTGCTGCTGACGCTTCTGGCTGGAGCGTTCGTCAAGGTTACGCTGCTTTTGGGCGGAGCTGGAGTCGCTGTTCACGTTGCGCGTGGCCATTTGGCAGAGGATGGTGAAGAGGACGGGGAGGCAGAAGTAGCAGCCGAAACACCACCACATACGGCCCTGAAGCAGAGAAGTTAAAATAGTAAAAACTGAAAAAGGAGAACTTTATGGTACTTTTATTTGTAAAGGTTTGTGTTGATGTCAACTCAAGAACTTTTCTCCACAACTAAAGAACCCTTTGAGGAACTTTACTATTGCTTTTCCACCTGAAATGTTCTGGTTTGAAAACGGGTTCTGTTTCAGTCTAGGTGGACCTAGGGTTACCACCTCTGAGCCAGCCTGTGTGTCCATGAGTTTATAGTGGGCAGTGTCATCAGCATACCGCAGCAGAACTGAACCACTCCCCTACCCCCGCCACAGTCAAACTGCTAAATGATACTGATGACATATTTGGCGAGTAAATGATGGCATACAGGAAGTGTGTGACTTCACTGTCAGCTGAAGCTTCTCCTCTGTTTAAGAGACAAACTCATCTCTGTGAGAAATGTAGCCTTCCTCTTATTAATACAGTAAACCAGTAAAAAAAAATTGAAATACATCGTGTTCTCTACTTGCTTTTTCACCATTTGAGCTTGATTGGTGCTCTTTTAATGCTCTCCTATTATTGTGTGTTTTTCTTCACCAGTGGTGTAATAGCATCACATCATGTGGATGGCCATTTCTCATAAGATTTAAAACATAATCCCAAAAGAAGCCACCAGGAGAAGGGAGAAGCATCACTAGGTGAGCTCCAAGATTTAGGTCCAGATTTGAGCATCACATAATCAACATATAGATAATATGTGTTGGTCAGTTCGGTCTGTGTGTGTCTGCCATGGTCTCACCTGGTGATACCTGAGCAGCAGGGAGTGGAGGGAGTCAGGCAAGTAGAGAGAAAGAGGAGAGGAGGGCGTGATGGTGCAGGAGTCGACCAGCCGGCCGGTGGATGGGGACACGGCCTGGCTGAGCTGCCACAGGAAGATTTCAGGGCTGGACAGCAGCAGAGCAGAAAGCCACACCAGCAGCAGCTTCATCAACACTGAGCGGCAGCGCTCCACCCGCCGTGCCTTCGGCTGAGAGGAGGAGGTGGCAGCGTGGAAGCGATCGATACCAAGAGCGCACAGAGTGAAGGAGGTGATGCCCAGAGACACAACCTGCAGGGAAAAGGAGGGCAACAACAACTTCTTCATTAAAGAAGAAAACATTTAATGTAAATTAAATTTTAAAAGCTGTCATTTTGTCAATGGAATAAACAGTCTGCAATAAAACCAGAAAATCTTCTGTTGAGGAAACTCTTTTTATGACTTAATGTTGCCAATTCTGAAAAAAGCCGGTCACCTTATCTGCCAACAGTTGGTCACCTTATGACAAAGATTCAATATGTCGGACATTCAAGTATGATGCATAGACTGTACATAAAAGAGTGGCACGGTCACCGTGACACCAATATGTTAGTGAAATCCTGTTATGAAGCCTCAAGCTGTCTCCATCCATGACTTGTGACTGACAAGTCATCAGCCAAGGAGCATACCCTAGAAACTCTCTTCTATATAGTACTCTAACTCTGATACTGATCATAATTAATAAAAATGAACATTATGTTTCATTTACTAACCCTGAAATTGGAAATTGAGCCCATTAAGTCATAAGGAAAGTGTTTACTGATGTCAGAGAGCAAGAGAGCTGAGGATCGTTTTCCTGTAGACTTCATTAGGCTCCATAAGTCTTTTTACAACCACAGAAGTCGCCCCCTGCTAGACACAGAAGCTACATCCATCTTTTACACAGCCTATGGTATAATGTATTAATACTGGGTTGCCTTCCCCTCCATTTAATTTACATTTGTCAGTGTCCCTTGTTCTTGGACTTGTACCTAAAGTCTGTGTGATATCTGATTGCGTAGAGCAGGTGATTCATGTTCTACTCCAGACAGCTCCGTCACCTAAACCAAACAGAGTTTTTCCAGTAATGAGAGCACAGCTGAAGTATACCATCTCCTGTGTCACATGTGAGAAAGGACAACTCCTGACAATACCCCAACTTTATTATTGCAACATTTTCCAGAGTTCTGTGGCACGAGTGCAAAACAGCTCAGTGCTACATTTAGAAAAAAGCAACTTGTTCATAGTGAATTTCTTTAATCAAATATGAAGTTACTCATATTAGGTTAGATAATGCAATCACAGAACACCTGCCCTACAACTTTTGAACCACACTTTATTTTGCAGCCTGTAGTGGCTGCAGTAATAATGAAAGGAGTTAAAGAAGATGGGTGTTCAAGAGCTGCAAAGTTAGTATCAATAACTTTAACCACATTAATTACTGAAAAAATGACAACAAAGATCTGTTATTTTAGCCCAAATCACTACTTTTACTTATCCAGGTTGTTTTTGTGCCTCACCTGCATAAAAAGAGGTGAAAAATAGGATGCTTGTGTTGGTCGTATTCAGAGGCCACAGGCATTTGATTACTAAGGATGTTTGTGTTGGGGGAATAAAATAAAGTTCTTAAAAGTGCTACAGTATTATGATATTAAGTGATGTCAACCAAAATATAAAGATGATTCTCATTACCAAGCAGTTCCTGAGAGACGTTTACCACATAAACATCTTTGAATCTCCTGGCACTGAAGTGTCAACCTCAAAGTAAGTTACTTTATTCATCAACAAAAAGTCCAAATTATTATTACTGTTTATCACATTTCTGCTCATCTGTATTTGTGGGGAACCTTTGCACAATTACTGACTGAAAGAACAGGTGTTCAGATGAACAGATACCATGTCTGCAGTAAACTATACACCAAACTCTCACCACACATCTCAAAAACAAGTTAAAAATTACCAATATTTTTAAATCTCAGCCCTATGAATCTTTCTTTGTCAGTCTAAATTATGAGAAAGGAACACAAATGTTTGGAATTGGTCCAAGACTGAGTGACAACCAATGGCAATTTTTAAAACGCCACCAAAAAAAAAAAAAGTAATATGTTAGAAAAACATTAATTGGGGTCATTAGTTAACACAAGTCTGTTTCACTGGTCACAATTAAAACTCTGTGTCTACCACAGTGGAAGTCTTCATCTGTAAGAGCACTTACACTCGTAAAACAAGTCACATTTTGCAAAGTATGGTAGCTTAGCTGGATGTTTCAGATGGAAACACAATGTTATCTCTATGTCTCCATGATGTGTTTAGCATAGCTTTGCGCACCAACTGCACCTAAAAGAAATTAACCACTCAGCACCTGCGAAGCTGCCTGAGTCTGTAGACAGCTCTGAGAAACACTGTCAGCTGTTCTCAGAGCTCAGGACTTCTATAAATCATACAAACACATTTTCACCCCATCAAACCGTGAAAGCAGCAGCACAAGTTCCAGCAGGCACTGTAATGGATTACACAGGCGAATGACTCCTAATAAAGATCAGCATCAGTCTCAGTTAAAGTTTCGAAACTAAATTCTCCACCATGTTTTACAAATTGACATCAAATTCCAAGAGATTGTTTCAAAGGTTTCCTGTGAATATTCTTACCGTTTTCGGTGCCATGGATCTAAAAATGGAGTCTCCAGTAGAAATGAGGGGTTTTAGTTGTTAAGGTGTCAAAGAACAAGAGCACAGTGTGGTTCTCCTGAAGCACTGTCTTAAACTTATCGATTAAAATTTGGATACATTTTCCAAAGCTGCCAGTGAATCAGTGATAAAGGTGTTGGTTTTATATTTTTGGGCAGCCAACCGGGTCCATGTGTGAACACATAAGAATTTGTGGTATAAGATAAAAGAAGAACATGCATAGTCAGTAACTTCTTTTAAATCAACTGCATCTCTCTTTGTTTTGCTGTGTTTATTTAATGCAGTAAAAGCCTCATTAAGATAACAAACCTCTTTAACCCATGTTAAAACCATAAACACAAACAATGCATGCAACATTTTTTAAATTGTTATTTGGCACTTTGTATTTTTGAAAGTTTTGAAAGGTTCTAATTAAATTTTATTGTTATTATTATCATTATCATTATTGGGATTTTGAGGGGCTCCATTAGCTCCAGGTTTATGTTCTTCTTGTCAAATGTAACCATTGTTAAAAACAATAAACCTGTAATAGTACATTTCAGGTCATTTAAAATACTTACTAATGTTCTTACAACATTTACAGAACCATCAAATACCTCTCTAACCAACTGGGTTAAAAAATATTTTGTTCACTGCACAAAAAAATATTTTCACTATGATCAGCTGACAGAATATTTTCAGTAAAGGCTGAGTTTATTTAGGAGTAAGAAAATACCCTGAGAGCATCTGTAGGGATTTCTAAATGACCTTCTGGTAGGATAATTGAGAAAAAACAAAACAAAACACTGGTTAACTCTGTGATCCTACACGAGGAGCACAAAGGAGGCTGTTGACCAGGTATAAATGGGGCCTTAATTATTACCCATCTTTTGGTAACCTGACCTTTCCTACAGCGCCACTATCTGGACAAAATTTCCACTTCACAATTTTATTTATAGAGTGCCAGTTCACAGCAAGAGTCGTCTTAAAGTCTTTATATCAGATGATCACCTGTGAGATGCATTTGGTGATGGTGGGAAGAAAGAACCCCCTTTTAAAAGAAAGAACCCTCCAGCTATCTGCCCTGACAAAATCCAGCAGATGAACACATTCATAGTCCTCAGAGAATAAACCCTTTTACATTTTTGGCATTGCCTGACACTTTAGCACCACCTTCAGGTCCAGATGTTGGATGGCACATGTGCACACCTTTTTGTCTTTACAGGACAAAAAGAGAACATTTTTACGCCATCTCAGTGACTTCCTCTTTTTTAACATAAGCCCCACCCACCTCCATATAAGGCACCATGCGACAGGTGATGTCACCTAGGATCCTCCTATGGGATAGCTGGTTGAGAACCACCACAGGAAGGCATAGAACCAGGACCAGGAAGTCCCAGAATGCCATGCTGGCGAGCAAGTAGTTCCAGGCAGACCTCATGTAGTAGTTGTTCCAGACGACGCACATGACCGCCATGTTTCCAACCACGCCCACTGCGAACACCAGGCCGGCCAGGAACAGGACAGCATACGCCGCATATGAGCTCTCTACCAGTGGGTAAAAGGGATTGAAGAGTCCCGGAGCATCATGGTCGGTGCTGGAGCCATTCGCTTGGAGGTTATCATCTTCATGACCCCCGTTCCCCGCCACTACTGTTGTGTTGCTGAAATCGGTGACTTGAGGTGCCGTCACCCAGTCATTCTCAAAGGAATGGCTAAAGGTGGACTGTTGCTCCTCTTCGTCGGTACCTCGGGCTTGTCGGCGGTTACGGTCCAGGTCCTGGTCCAGGTCCAGCATCTCAGGGAGGGGAAGGCTCTTGTCAGCGGCGTAGGCATCATCCTGAGTTTTGACTTGCTTGCTGGTCCAAAGGGGCTTCGGTTTGACAGGGGAGGAAGGTTTATCAATGTTGCTGTATTGTCTATCATGTTGCCCGACACTCTTTGCATTGGTAAACAGCAGTGGCAGGTATAGACACAGCCAAAAACCAACCGACGGAGCCATGAAGGAGAATTTTATATGAAAGTCTCCTTTTAAACTCAAACCAGAATAGTTCAGGACTACCTGCTGGTGCTAATTCTGTAAAAATAATTCAGTAAAATTCCAGCAGTGTTCCCAGAAAGTTCCAATACAGTGGATAAAACTTAGTAACCTGATGTTGGCAAAGGTTCAAAAACTTTTCAGTTAGACTGATCTAGTCTAGAAATCCAAAAAATTATGAAAATACTTAGTTTGTCCAAGTCAACAAATCCAGGAAAAAATGGTACAATTACCTCAAGAGTTTTACATGAAAATCTACCCAAGTTTAAAAGTTTCCAATTATGGAGAAACCCTGTTGTTTCTCAGGACATCCAGTAAATTTTTTACAAGTTTGGGGTCCAGACAAGATAAAGGCTTCCTCTGTTATCTCTTCTCTTCTCTTCTCTTCTCTTCTCTTCTCTTCTCTACAAACTCCCAACACTCCCAAGTTTCCCACTTTAAAACTTGACTCGGTTTTTCCCATCCATTAGGTAATCCAAACAGGTGTCAGGGCTCCAGGAGGAGAGGCAGCAGGGTGAGGGTGAGGGTCCGTTTCCGTGTCGGGGCTGTTGTGTCTGGGCCGTAGGCAGCACAGAGACTGGGCGTCCTGGAGCTCTGAGAGTCTCTGGGAACAAGCAGCCCTCTGCAGCACGGCTGGATGGAGCCTTTGTCGGGACACACACAAGCATACAAACAAGGCTGGCACACATACAAATACACACATTTGTCTGCACAATCATGCATGCATACTTTCTTTTGCTCTTTTTGGCTCTGTTTTTTTCTCACACAGATATATTTTTAACAAGTTCTGCTGCCCCCTGGTGGTAGTTTTACATGGGAAGTAAAACCAGCTGAGTTAATTGAGAGAAAGAGAAGTGTAATACTGACACTAGGGACTAGTGTCAAGCTAGCTACAACTGCAACTACATACATACATACAAATATCCCTACTGATGTGACAATGACATCACAGTATCGCACAGTACACTCTCCCTCTTTGCCTTCTCTTACAGTAGAACTCTTTTTATTTTACCTGGTAGAGCGCCCACACTTACAGTCAGAGCCGCCCCAAGGTTTTATGGGGCCTTAAGCAGAATTTGTTTTGGGGCCCCTGCCCCCAGCTAAACCCATCACCGACCACCCACCTCAGCATCGCCAGCATTAACTATATATTAATCATGGCTTACTAGTGTGCTGGAAAGAAATAAAATAAACCAGCAGACAATGTGTTTTTTAAACAAGTTAACTCTTTTCAATGTTTTTGAAATGTGAAAAAGGGCAGAACAATTGCAAAGAATTTAACATAGGCCTAAATATTATTTTTTATATAACAATGCAAATGTAAAAACAGGCAATATTAAATAAATTAAATAGAAACTGGGCAGCGTGGTGGTTAGCATTGTTGCCTCACAGCAAGAAGGTCCCGAGTTCGAATCCACCATCTGGCCAGGGCCTTTCTGTGTGGAGTTTGCATGTTCTCCCCGTGTCTGTGTGGGTTCTCTCTGGGTACTCCGGCTTCCTCCCACAGTCCAAAGATATGCAGTTAGTGGGGTTAGGTTAATCGGTAATTATAAATTGGCCGTAGGTGTGAATGTGAGCGTGAATGGTTGTCCGTCTCTCTGTGTTAGCCCTGCGACAGACTGGCGACCTGTCCAGGGTGTACCCTGCCTTTTGCCCTATGGTAGCTGGGATAGGCTCCAGCCCCCACCTGTGACCCTGAACAGGATAAGAAGAAGAAGAAGAAGAAAATGGATGGATGGATAAATAGAAACTAACTGACTAGATAGCTGACAGTAGGTTACCAACCACAATGCCTTAGTTTGATGCTTTTAACTAACATCATTGTTAGTAAATGTTAATGATAAATGGCTAACATGTAATTATTTGTAGAAACGTGCCTTTGTCCTGCTGTTTTTTTCCCTCCTACTGCTTTTTCATTTTTCTCTTCAGCCTCAGAAGGATAAATCCTTTTTTGAGACATACTTGTTGCGATCTACTTACAAACGCTTACAGTGTACATGAAAGTGACCCAGCTCTGACAGAGAAAATGATTAAACCAGTAGCACCAGTCAGTTTGTTAAGATATTTATCAAAATATTTCACTTTCTCTTGTATGATTACTATTGCTATATACATATATATATGTGCCTGGCTCACTGGCACATAATCAGCTAATAAAATGAAATACCTTACAATACATTATTTTATTTTTAGTTATTAGTTATATATTTGTTAATCATATAGTCCCTGTATGTCCACATTTGAGTTGCTCACAAGTTCACTAATAATGTAAGTTAAATGTGTCCTGCAGCAAACGACAGAACCAAAACTAACACGAGGACTCCTGAAGTGCTGAAAAGTTTCTATTTTTATGTTTTTTAATAATCTGTGCACAAAAAGTTTTCTTATACTTGGTAAATGAAAAAAATGCTTTCATTAGGTGAAGAAAGAGCAGATGACAGACCTCCAGCCCGACGGGAATCAGCTAATGGTCTTTGGGCCCATGTGGTATTCATCCAAACTGCTCAGCTATTGAGTTTGATACATGGATACATTACATACATTCAAATGCAGGAATTGTACTAGTAATAGATTACTTTTTCACTGTACTACAGAATCTGTATATTCCATTGAATCAGATTTCTATATCTGGAGTTCATACTTGTGATGATGTTTCCTTGCGTCTCTACAACCTGCAGTTCAGCTTTCTGCCACAAGTGGTCGATCTTGCTCTGTGTTAGCAAAACCAACAAATGGACAAGACCTCCAGTTCTTAGACCGCTGATATAATAATCAGCTATTAGTTTGAACCTAAAGCAGAGCCTCCTCCAGTTCTCCTTGGTTCCATCTGATGAAGATAAAAGACGTAGATAAAGATCCTGCTGCATGCAAACGGCCCCACCACAAACTGACCTCTAGATCACAGTCTTCTTCAAAAAACCCCTGCAGATCTGTACAATTTAAACTTGTTCTAAAACACAAAGCATGTTCATTTCACAACAGTACCGCTGATGTGCATGAAATAAATGTGGAGGTCGAACTGACGGTCTGCAGCATTCGCTCTCAAACTGTGGGTCAGGCCCCACTCATGAGGACAGAGTCACTGCAGGTGGGGTGTGAATGACCAGGGAAAAATATGGAGTGAACCAAAGTTAAGCCTGTGTGACTTTTTTTTTTCTTTTAATTGGAAAAATGAACAAAAGAGTTTGCTGCTGCGTTTTTGTGCTGGCTTCACTGAAATCCATCTTGGATTATTTTTCATTGTTTTTAACAAATGCAAATTGTGGGGTGTGTAACATTAATGTTTTCAAGCTTTTGATGTGGGCCATGCCAGAAAAAAAGGTTGAGAACCACTACCGGTGAGTTTTAGAGATAAGTGGGAATTTGATTAGATACCAAATTATAATAAAAAACTGAAACTGGATTTTTCCACTGAAGCAGAGCTTGTTTCTCCTTTGAAAAAAATTGTTTATAGATCACACCCAGCACTGTGAGTTATATGGAAAGTTTAAAAGGTCATCACTCTCATCTAGAAGGCCTTATAGTCTTAATTTATTTAACCCCTTCAGATTAATCTGAAGATTGGGGGAATTTTGGGGGTTCAGTATCTTGCCCAAAGACACTTTGCCATGGGAATTGGACTGTAAACTTTCCGATTAGCAGCCTAGTTAGACTCTGTGTGTGTACGTGTGACTGACCCTGTCTCGTTAAAATGACATTTCCATAGAATTCCATAGAATTAAATGGAATTGAACTTTCCCCGCCTCTCGCCCTATGGTAGCTGGGATAGGCTCCAGCCCCCACCCGCGACCCTGAATAGGATAAGTGGAAGAAAATGGATGGGATGGATGGATTGATGAACTTTATCCTCAGTCATGTTTCAAGGGAAACATATTTCCTCCTGGATTATGTTTGTGATGGTTCAGCAAAATGTTATCAGTATGTTATCAATATGTTATCTTCACACATATTTTATCTTTGTGAGGGCCTTCAGTGGAGGCCCCTAGCACTAATCTAAACCTGGTGCTAACCTCAACCCTGAAACTGAGTCTAAACCCTCAAACAGCGTTTGTGAAGTTGTGATTATGAACAATGCAGGAACATCTTCACCATGATGGACTGTGTAAAGACACTTAAGTTCTCTGACTGCTTTCAAAAGGAGCTCAGCATGTTGTAGTAATAACATGACATTTCATTCTGAGTATCTGAGTTCAGATTTCTCCAGTTCGACCTGGTGTTTCATGTCTAACGGCTTCAGGAGGAACCAGCACTACGACAGGTTAGAGGTGCTGCGGGTCCTCAGAGTGACGGCCACCACGTAACAGGTGAGTCCAAGAGCTGCATGTGAACTCGCTGTCCTGCTTCTTCCTCTCTGCTCCTGCAGCTCTATATAAGGCTGTCAGTCTCTCCAGTGGAAAGACATGGAGGGCAGCATGGGTCAGCGGACACACACACATGCACACCTTATATGGGAGAGAAAGTTGGTGGAAAATGTTGGTGCGAAACAACAGAGCATGAAATTCCTCCTTTCCCTTAAATCCCATCTAAATCTCCCAGAGCTGACAGTCCTGTTTGGTTTGGAGCGAAGCATCTTGCCGCTGATCTCAAATATAAAAAAAACATGCAATCTGTCCTCATTAATACACTGTCTGTGTCCACCAGCACATCAGACTTCATGTGTTGTGCCCATCCTCAGTGGGCCACATCACTTTTGTCACAGAGATGCAGGCAGGTAGTCAATGGCCACTGACTGAAATATTCTGGAGAGTCTTAAAGCCCAGAGATGTTTGTTCCTGAGGCCAAAAATCCTGATCTGAACGACACTTAATCTGTCTGTATTCTTCTGGCAGCCTCAATATATCGAGATTCTGTGAAGGTCCGGCTCTGTCCAGCTGTGGAGGTGAAAATCCCAATTCACTTTTGGGATTCACTCTCACAATTAAAAGATTGATGTTCATTGACTGTAGTTTCTTTTCTGTTTTCCACAAGCTAAGCAGAACGCACCACTGCTTCAGGACATCATTCAGTTGTTGAGTTCCTGATTTTAGTAACATGGTGGTAACATTTCTGATGTCACCCATTGGTTGGCAAAGTCCAGTTTTTTAAACTTTGAGCTGAGCATCATATCTTTCGGAAACCAGACGTGACGAGCGAAGGCTGGTCTGACTGTGAATCTGAGGGACACTGCACGCTCATAGGGTAGCGACCTGTCAATCATAAGGTAGGTCTGCCATAAAGCACGTTCTTTTTTACTTTAATGGGGACTAATATGCAAAGTAACCATCACATTGTGTTAAATAAGACTTGAGACTAGAGACAGAGAACATTAACTCATCAGGAAAATGTTTACTGAGGTCATACATCAAGGGAACAGTAGGATTGTTTTTGCACAGACTTCTACAATCACACTTCTTTTTGCAACCATAATAGTCTAGTCAAAGGATTTGGACCAGAGTAAACAAAATATAGGTGTGAAAACACCCTAAATCATAACTGCTGAAAAAATATCCAACAACGCTAGGATACGCTATACTTTATTCATCCCAGTCTCAGGGCAGCTGTGACTCAAAAGGTAGAGCTGATAGGAAGATCAGTGGTTCGACCCCCGGACCCTTGGTATTAATTGTATTGAAATACAATGCAAAGTCATGCTTAATCATTTCCATCAACTACCATTACGTGAACATTAGGAGTTGATTCTTCATATAAACAGCTGGTGAAGCAAATTGGTGCCATTAAACCACTGCGAAGAGATTTAATGGACACAAGGAAATGAAGTTATTCAAAGTGCTCCAGATATCGGATGTCTTTGTCGTTTGTTTTTCTCTCTATTTGAGGTTGAAGTCATGTGATTCACTTTTATTCACACACATTTATTCTGAGTCTGATGCTTTTCACTCTGTTGCATTTTCCTTTTAAGCCTCAACAGTATCCAAATGGATGAGTTATTTTTAATTCATCCCCCATACAGCTGTTATGAAGGGGGGGAAATAGCTATCGAGACCAGAGGTTTTTTGTAGCAGGCTGTAAACATGTTTACTTCTGCTGTACAGTTGGGCATTTTAACATAAGAGTCTATGGGGATTTGTTTCCTTTTGGAGTGAGCCACTGGAGTGGCCATTAGAAGAATTGTGGTTTTTAGTACTTCTGCACTGGCTTCATTTTTCACCCCCGGGGATTACTGCTTATTTGGTTCAGTTTGGTATTAGACTTCACTTCATCACCAGTGATCTAAACAGTTTCTGTCAGAAGTCTCTGTATTCTGATGTACTTGCATCTTGGAGCAGAACTCCAGTTCTAAAACTTTTCTTACTGATTGTGAGAATTAAGCCCAATTGGGCTCATTTTGATGTTTTTCAAAATAAAAGACAAAATTTGCTTTGCTTTGTTGTACCAAAAATGTCCCAGACTGTGACCTCAAAACCGAGATTCATACCAAACTGGGAATTTTGTGTAGCGCTAAAAGAAATGCACCCACTCTAAACTCCATCCCTGCTTCTCTTAACTTGCACCACATCTTCTCGTCCATTTGACTCTGACTCCTGCACCTTTTCTCCTCCTCCCCTCCCTCTCTTCGCCCCAGTTAATCGGCCTCGTCCGGGTTCGTAACCTCCAGAGAGGAGTGTGGCTTGTTTTCAGGTTCAGATGGAAAGTCTCGCCTCTTCTCCCTATTTAAACAGCTGTCATTTTCTAAATCTGTCCACCCCACATCAATTCAAATGATAAATAAAACTATGTCTCATACACAAACACAGAAAGCTCATTTCTTTTGGGCGTCTACTAATCAGAAGGTGGTTGGTCTTGATGTTAGCTGCTCCCTGATGGCTGACATTTGCAAACAAACAAGCCAAAAATTTAATTAAATCAGTGTGGAAATTTGGACATAACACGGAGGAACAATCTGCTCTGACTATCGATGACCACAATTAGAATGTATTTGTGTCGCTGTGAGGTACAAGCCAAGAGCATCTTATTTTTATTTTACTAGGGGGAAGAGGAGACCCAGCGTCCTGTTTCCATTACATCAGAGGACATTACATTAATTTCCATTAATTTCAGTGTGACCTTAAGTTAAACCAAACCTTAACTTGAAAGCAAGATTTTACCCTGAAACTGAAAGATTTACGAGGACTTGCTGTTTGTCTCCAAAAGGAAGTCTAGTTGTGTCCAACCGGCAGAAGAAAGAAATGCATTGTTGGCCTGATTTTTTCAGTCACCACAGAGACCACTGAAACTGAGAGCCCAGCCAACATGTTACCACTGAAACTTAGATGTGGTTATAAATCTGTCAATGGACAAGAGGCGTGTGGACTACTGATTAGCATTACTGTGTTCAGCTTGCTTATTACAGCACGTAAAGGGACATCTGCCCCTGAACACCACATCCATTAATCAATTAAGCTTTATTCATAAAAAAAAGTCTGGAAACAAAACAAATACAGTTAAAAACACTTTACAAGTGACTGAAAAAAAATATGTTCACAGATGAAAGGCCACCTAAACCCCCAAAAAGGCAATAAAAAAACAATAAAAGATGAAGAGATGAGATAATAAAAGAACAATGTTGAATAAAGCAACAATAAAAAGGGCAGTTAAAACACAAAAACATAACACAAGCCAAAAAATAATACAATTATGAAATATTGCTCAAATGATCGTAATATTACTAATAATAACCTGCATCATTACATTAATAAGTAAAGCATCAAATGCATGTCTTCTCCATAATAACTTAATGCGCTGCTGGAACACACAGGGAGCTAGTTGTAAAGTCATTCAATACAGAGCATAACTTCACACCAAGGATCATCTTTTTTAATCCCACATTTTTAGGTCAGGTCACATGTCCTGCTTATGAACGTGTGATTCGAGCTCTGAGAACCTCAGTGTGAACGGATTAGGACAGACACTTTTGACCAGTTAAGTTAAAGACAAACACCAACAAATGAAACAAGAATGGGCAAACTGGAACTAAATATTTCCAGATTTTATTGCAGATTTTTCTAAATTTAGATAATTTGCTGGTTTTATTTGATTTGTAAAATGAGCATATTTTTTGCACTTTCTAACTGTAGATCAATCAAAACAAGACTTTAACAGACTTTGTATTTCACTCTGTGGAGTTGGGAAATGTTTCACATTTCACTGACTAAGTAATGAGTCAGTTCAAATCTTCAGATTATTCATTGTAAATATCCATACGTCCATCCATTTTCTTTTGCTTATCCGATTCAGGGTTGTGTGGGGGCTGGAGCCTGTCTCAGCTGAAACAATTGTAAATAACTGCTTGTAAATATATGCTCATTTCTGCCATTATGTGGAACAATGCAATTAAATAGAGCAACAATACATGACAGAAAATAAGGAAAAACAGAATAGCTCTTTGTCCCAGTGGTGACTTGTGGTACTGCACCCTAAATAATTCCATGCAGGGACATGAGCTACAAACAAGATCAGTTTCACTCTTTCTGTTATGAATATTTAACCAAGAAGATGTACTATTTGTAAAACTTACCTGTAGTCTAACAAACAAAGTTTACCTCTGTGACACTATCCCAATATTTGTTGTCTCTGTATGCTTCTCATTTCTGTTTTCTCTTTGCCTTCATCCCCACAGCCGGTGGAGGCAGATGGCTGCCCCTGTGTGAGCCTCGTTCTGCCGGAGGTTTCTTCCTGTTAAAAGGGAGTTCTTCCTCCACGCTGTCACCAAGTACTTGATAGAGGACCGCTGGGGTTCTCTCTTAAATATTGCATAATCTTTATGTTACAATTTGAAGCACTTTGACACCACTGTTGTTTTTAACTGGTGCTACAAAAGCCAAACTGAAAAGAACTGACTCAGTATGTGTTTATACACCACTTTGCATTTAATCATTAGCTATTATTAACTCTGTCTCTCTCCCATAGGTGTGTCTTTTGTCCTGTCTCCCTCTGCTCTCTTATGTTTCTCCTCACGCCCAACCGGTCGCGGCAGATGGCTGCCCCTCCCTGAGCCTGGTTCTGCTGGAGGTTTCTTCCTGTTAAAAGGGAGTTTTTCCTTCCCGCTGTTGCCAAGTGCTTGGTCATAGGGGGTCGTCTGACTGTTGGGGTTTTCTGTCTAATGTTGTAGGGTCTTTACCCTAAAATTTAAAGCTCTTTGAGGTGACTGTTGTTGTGATTTGGCGCTATATAAATAAAATTGAATTGAATTGAAGCAATGTAAAGTGGAAACAAATCAGTAAGGTAGAATTTTTTGTGCTGCAGGTTGAAATTTTTGTTTGTGTGACCAGGCACCATCTTGAGGTCCAGTATACAGGTCTTGAGTATATAATACGAATACACAAGGTTAATTTTGTTAGCAAAATATGAATCCCTGCAAGATTTATCCAGTTACAGTAAAAACAAACTGAAATGCAAAGGTTAAAAACTACAAAGTCTGCAAAAAAAAAACAAAAACTGCAAAAAACATTTCAATATGTTTTAGATGCAAACAACATGTGCATATATATTGGTAAGATTGCAATTCACGTCGGCAGTAATGACACCCGGTTACGCCAATCAGAGGTCACTAAAATTAATATTGAGTCGGTGTGTAATTTTGCCAAAACAATGTTGGACTCGGATGGAGCAGCTCTCATTTCTAGAAATATGGCAGAATTTATTAACCCCCCAAAATGTGACTATCCAGAGTTGGGACCAGGAAGCAGAGCTGCAGTTTTACACGCTTTTCTGCAGCTTCTCTCCTCCTGCCACCCCCCCAAAACCCCATCCCTATAGAGACTGTGTCTGTTCCCAGACCACCAAAAATCAGCAAAAAACAAATTAAGCACAAAAATTTCTAAAGAAAGAACAGTATAACATCCTCAACTGCACCAAAGAGTAAAACAGTTAAATGTGGATTATTAAACATTAGGTCTCTCTCTTCTAAGTCCGTGTTAGTAAATGATTTGATAATTGATCAGCATATTGATTTATTCTGCTTACAGAAACTAGGTTACAGCAGGATGAATATGTTAGTTTAAAAGAATCAACACCCTCGAGTCATACTAACTG
>VUQI01062362.1:0-13711 GCA_015106735.1 Paratilapia polleni
TGAAGGAGACGTGGAAATCACTTCAGTTTGTCTGCAGGTCAAAGGGAAACTAATCTGATTGGTTGAACAGGTATTCTTGGTGTGTGTTCTGTGTTTCCAGCAGAGTAAAGGAGACTCAGCAGCAGGTTAGAATCCAGTAGTAGTAACATTTAGACATATTAACACATGCACATTCCCGTGAAATTGCGACACACAGTTTGCACTGCTGTAACTTTACAGCTGGACTTCATTTGTTATGTCAGTAAGATACAACTTAACAACTTACACATATTAAACGTATTCCCCCAGCAGAGAATCTAACTTTGAACATAACCTGCTCCGGACCAGGTTAGGTGTTCAGCATCAGTTACCATGGTGATTTAGCAGGTAAAAAGAGAGCCACTTTTTTAAGACGCAGAAAACTCTGAATTTAAGTTCGACATAGCTCGCGAAGCCATTAATCTCACTTCGTAGTACACCACTCTGGTCTGCAAACATATATTAAGGTCAGGAATTTATTGAAATTTACCTCACATTATTGTCACCACTTTCCTGTTGTTTAATAATAATATCAGTAATATATGTCACCTGGGACAAGATATATAAAAAAAGTCAGACCTGATATGATGAATGAATGAACCAAAAACAGTCTCATAATAAACTAATTAGAATAATGTTGCTGTCTCTGGCAGGCAAAACATTTCAAACTTTCAGCATAAAAACAGATGAATGGAGGCTCTGTAACATCCCAACAGGCTCAGGCTGTAAATATCAGCACAGACACGAGTCACTTCCTGACAACTGATAATATGCTTTAATTCATTTTAAATTTCCTGATAGTGGTTGACCTTTCATTTAATCCATCTTCATTTACGTAGTGGGGTTTAAAGAGAGCAGGGTCACTCTGTTTTGTGTTGGCTGAATGTGAACATGGGACCAGAAGTTCAGGAAGAAACAGATGATAGGAAAACATTCATCTTAAAAACTGCAAGTTAGGATTACAGATGAAAAAGTAAAAGAAGAACAAGTTGTAAAAAAAAAAAATAAAAAAAAAAAAGGAGGACAAATATCAGACCAAAAGATTTCAATTTAAATTTAAACCCCTCACAAACTAAGACAGATGCAGTTAGTGATACTGATCCACATGAAAAGAAAGTCATTCCACATTTTACTGCACTGCATTTACCCAGCAGCTGCAGTTTCTGATTTATTTTACAAAACCAATATTGTGGCATACAAATACGAACATCTTCCAACATATGAAGCTTTTTTCAAGTTAAACTACAGAACAGCAACAGTCAGTTTAACGAGTTCTTCTCAATACCACACTTTGCTGCTTCTTCTTCTAACTGTTTTAAAGCCCTTTACACCAGACTCTGTTCTAAATTTGGAGACTTTAAGACGGTGGGAGTCCTGGGATCAGGTGGCTGAATGGATTCAGCTGCAGAGATGTGAGAGGAGTCCCCACAACGTGATGAAGTCCAGCTCTGACACACCGGCTGTGGACTCCCTCTGCATGCCCTTGTTGGGTCGGCTTCATCTTTCTGTGTGTTTCTGTGTGTGCGTTTGCTACAGCAGCGTGTTTTGTCTTTATATGGTTTCCAGCTCTCATGCTGTGTTTGTTCAACGGTTCAAGGACACGCCACACTGTAAAACATCAGCTGTAATTTCATCTCAAAAATACACACTTTCTTAAAATATTCTCTTCATTATTTTGATTACTGGTTAAAGAAAATGACACTACGCTGAAATGAACAATCCAGGTAACTAAATGGTTTGGCACCACAAGACCACAAGAAATAATGTTCTGTATCTGGTCTACACTCAGGTCACTCACTAGTCTGTGCAGGTGCAGCTAAACTTGCCAACTGCTCTGAATCTACATCATCTAGCAAGCATTACTGCTTCAGAGCTGACTCACTTTTTAAGAACAACTCTTTACAGAAAAATAAAATGCTTGGCCATGGACATGCCTCTCATGGTGATTTAGTGAGCGCTTTATGTGGTAATTAGGAGGAAGTGATGTAAATAACATTTATGAGAGTTTGTTGGTCATGTGATAAATGTACATAAAGGAAGCAGGAACGAGGAAATGTTTCGGAGGTCTGCAGTGAAGCTGGGAAACAAAACACAATCAAAGAAAAGCCACATGTATATTTCATTATTTAACACTTCTCACAGCAGCAGCTCTGCTGGTCTTGAGCTCCACCTGTGAGAGCCACATGTTCCAAAGGTTGAGGGATGTTTCAGCTGCTGTGAGTCTGTTAATGTTGAACATTTTCTAGCAGCTTAACGTTTGAGATCAATTTATTTCCATTCAAACTTCTGACAGCTTGAACTGATCAATATCAGCTTAAATAAGATGCTCGGTGCTGTGATCCTCTGTCTTAGGTTAATTAGCTGACCTGCTGTTGTTTGATATGGATATAAACTTCCTTCCTCACTCCAGTCTGTTCCATGAAAGGAAAGTTTAGGTTTTTTCTTTTTCGCCCTGCAGGGCGGCAGCATTAAAGTCTGAGGGAGTTTGATGTTTCTCCTCCTGAATGTCCACTTATTGAAGGTCAGCTTGTGAAAAAAGACGAGTTGATTCGAGTGAGTTCCTGTGGGGTGTTTTACAGTGCAGACCTCTCTCTCTGCTGTTTGTGTGTTTTCACTCGTCTCTTTTTCCTCTGCTGCAGCTTTCACTCTTTAATCTTCCTGTTTTCACTCTAAACTTCTTGTTTTTTGACACTAAAACACAGAATCAGTTCTTTTCTTTCTGTCCGGCTGACGTGCAGTCTCCTGTTATTCAGCTCAAACTCACAGAGGTCTGTAACTAACTTCAGAGATAAAACATCAGAACAGCTGTAGAAATGTTCTTTCACTGTTTAAAGACACACAAAGAAAGTCCACAGCGTCTCTGCTGAGGTTTAAATAAAGTTCGGTAGTTAGAAATACAAAAAGGACTCCACACGTTAAAGTGACTCTCTGCAGGTTTATTCTGTGTACATATCAGCGTGAGGTTAAAGGTCAGACTGAGTGTGTCCTCAGCGTTTGATGCTGTTGTATTTCCTATCTGATCGTGTGTGTGAGAGCAGAGTCAGTGCTGCCCTCTGCTGGAGGATTCAGTCCAACACAGTCTGAGCCTCAGTTCCAACATCCACCACAGACTGAAGGAGTTCCTTTGGATTCAAACTGTTTCTCTGCGCTGCGTTACAGCTGATCAGTTATTATAGTTTGTATTTTTCAGTCATTTTTATTTTAAATCTTTAGCTTCAGTTTCCTGTGTGGGTTTGCTGGTTTTAGTTCACTTTTTATGACTTTTGGTCTTAGTTTGAGGTTTTTTCTGTTGTATACTGAGTGATTTGTGTTTGATTTCTGAAGGTCAGAACGACACAAACAGCTGACTCACAGTTATGGAGACATCTCAGAGTCAAAACCTCCTCAGGCCGGTCGACAGATTGAACCAAGTTAACAAAGACAAAAACTAAAGATGTTTCTGACACTTTTTAACTGCACAGTATCACTTCAGTCTAGTTTTTATTTTATTTCACTTATTTTAAATGATTTTTTCACACCTGGTTTTAGTTTTTCGTTCAGTTTTTTTTTTCCAAATCAGTGGGAGCAGCAGGTTTTTCTGAGTCTCTTCTTCTGTTCTCCTCTTTTCTCCTGAGTTTACCTCAAAGCAACAGCTCTGAGGGTTTGACCGAAGGCTGTTTGATTCACTGAATTCGTTCAGGGTGGCGTCCTCTGCTGCACGGCTGCTTGGTGCTGTGAACAGTCAGCAGCAGGCGAACAAGCAGAAACTGCTGCAGCAGTTAGCAGATAGCTCAGCTTCCAGTTTCTGACTGCTAACGTACAGCGAAACGCTGCAGCAGGACGTTCCAGACTTTGAAAATGTGAACTGATTTTGTCTCTGAGGTGGACAGCAGGCCTGTTTAAAATCAGGGTGCACATGGTGACTTCAGTACTTCGTGAATCTGGAGCCTTCTGATTGGATAACTTAACATGAAGGTCAAGTTCACTCAGACATAAACATAAGTGAAGTTTATTCTGAAACACACTGACCGTGGAGCAGCCAGCAGACACTCGGAGCAGGTTGTCCCTCCACACGGGCCTGCAGGCTGATGGTCTGACCCTCTGAGATGCTGCAGCCCTGCAGCACGCTGATGAAGACCGGAAGCCGAGACGCACCTGAGAGACAGACAGATGGGTGTTACTTCAGGTGCTGTTTAAGGATCACGGAGCACCTGATGAACACACACACAGTTACAGTGGCTCATTTTATGGTTATGTACCCACTGCTCCTTACAGGAGCTAATTTACACACATTAGTGAACTTTTAAGGTGCAATGTTTCCATCCATGAGCTTTTATTGGCTCTCTTGTATGACACTTTTTGGATGAGTGGATCTTCTAGCGCTTTAAAAATGTTCATGAATTCATTTCATCCTGATTATAAGAACAGTGAAAATCTTCCTCACTTGGAGATGAAATTTGGTCCAGGTGAGGAGTAACTTACTGTGGACTCGAAGCTTCCACGCCGCAGAGTCCACCGTCAGTCCGTCAGCGGTGGTCAGGTGACACCTGTACGTCCCCTGGTCCACCTGTTTCACTCTCTCCACGGTGAGAGTCAGACGGGTGCCGTCTCGTCTCTGCTGCAGACCCAGTCCCGTCCTCACCGGGTCCCCGTCCCTCAGCCAGGTGACCACGGCACCGGCAGCAGAGGAGGAGACTGTGAGGAAGAGGAGAGGCGACTTCACAGTTTCTGATTCTCCTCACACACATGCACTGCACACAGACTAATGCAGTATTTTTAACATATTGGATTTAGTACTTTTATTAAAGTAAAACCTCTGAATTTTTCTTCCAGCTGAAACCATCACATGTTTCCTGAATTTGATTATTTCTTTAAATATTTAATTAATGATCTTCTCTAACTAAATGCATAATCTCATATTTAATGTATCAGCTCCTTGTGCAGCAGCATAAAGTGCAAAGCTTGAAATGAGACAGAAGAATAAAGATCCTCAGAGCTTCCTCTGCCCCACGTTCAGTTACAGTCTGACGTGTTACTGACCTTGGCAGGTGAACGTCACCTGTGCTCCCTCTGTGGCCTCCTGGTCCAGAGGAACAGCCTCAAACCGCAGGTTGGACCCCGCCGTGGACTTCCTCGTAGCCCTGAAACACACCGGTGATCCTGAACAGACCTGAAGCTGTGCGACACTCAGCCATTTATGTTGGAGGGTCTTTACTTACAGCACAAAGTGCCTGAGCTGACTGTTTGTGGCATTTAAATAAAACTGAACTGAATCAAGTTCTGACCTGCTGCCGTCTGAACCGGGTCCTGACTGCTGGACTGAGCCAGTCTGAAGTGGATCAGGACTTCCGATGGACTGGACCTGCAGAGAAACAGAAGGTGAACAGGAAAACTTCATGTCATTTTATTTATTCAGCTGCTTTAGTCAGTCTGCACTGTTTTAGAAACATAATGTTTATTAGAATTATAGTTAATTATAATTATTATCATTAAATAAAGAATCTGTTCTCAGTGACCTGAGCAGCTGCAGTTCTCCAGTCAGCCAGCAGAGGGAGCTGCTCAGGAGGTTTGCTCCTCCAGGAGGTGGCCTGTGTGGGCTGCTGCTCCTCTCTGGGTCTGACCTGCTCTGGCTGCGAGCTGGGACCACTGGGAGCAGCTCTGTCCTCCATCAGGCTCCTGGTTCTGGTCTGTGGGTCCTCAGTGGGCCGGACAGTCCTGCAGGAGGACACATTGTGGATGTTTTTTAACATCTTGTCCTCGTTACTGTGCATACTTTCTGTTTGTGACAGCAGCACTGGATTTTTTTTAATTCTGTGGTTTCTCCGCAGTTTGGAAATATTTTATTTATTGGTTGATTTATTTTTATGAGGTCTCCTTTCTGCCCTGCAATCCCTTTAATCACAGACACATTTTTTAGGAGAGAAGAAAAGCGATCTTTCACAGATGGACAGATTATTTGTATCAGGTTCTAAAAGCCAAAATCTGGCCAGTTAGCGTCCCAAGAGAAGTTCAGATTGATGAGGAATCTCATCTCCTTCCCCTCAGCCACCTCTAACCTGCTGCTACAAACACATAAGCGCTTTTCCAGGACAGATTTCCAGCTGATGACGCCAAAAGATCTCAAACTCAGCTGGAAAACTTCAGCTTTCAGCTGCAGAAAAGGAAAGAGGAGCCCTGACTTCCAGAAGCTGATGGAAGCTCTGAAAGTCTCCAGTTTGTCCAGAATCCGCTGTAACACTGACATCTGTCCACTCAAAGGTTATTTCAGAAAGGAAACAGATCTCTGAGTGATTGTTACTGTTAATACCAGCCTCAGAAAAGGTCACAACAGTTTAAAATCACCTGCTTCACAGCAGCAAGCTGCAGCAGTCACATGAAGCTGTGAAACATCAGCATGTGCAGAGGAACATGTTGCATGTTGAAGGCACAGAAATGACAGCACTCACCTGGAGGAGTCATCAGGAACACCTGCAGGAGAGACAGGAGGAGACATGAGGACAGACGCTCAGTCACTGCTGTCTGCTTCATTATCAGAACCTTCACACATGAATTATCAGAGAGCCGTGCTGCTGTGACCTTTCACACCTCAACATTAACATTTGCTGGCTTTTTGGAGCCAGAAATGACCAGATTTGGGAAATTAAGACCAAAATTGTATCAGGCTGTAAACATGTTTATTTCTGCTGTAAAGTTGGACATTTTAACATGGGAGTCTATGGGGACTGACTCACTGCTGGAGCCTCTAGTGGACATTAGAGGAACTGCAGTTTTTGGCTTAATTTTCACTCTTGGAAGTTACTTCTTGATCTGAACCAAAACACAACTCCATAACTTATGTTTCTGGACCAAAATCCCCTTTATTCCTCTCCCTCTCTCTTTCTCTTCCTTAATCTCCCCTCTAAAGTTTGCCATCTGTCCACAGCGACAGGAAACAGCAGCATTGTTTACTGTGAGCAGCTGGACGGGTAAAACTAGACAGCAGGGGGAAGGAAGAGATAGCAGAGAGAGAAGAGAAAGGGGGGGAGAATATACTCTCCTGGGAATCTTCTGGGTCAGGGGCTAACACAAATCACACCGCCTCAGTGTGGATGAGTTTTTCCTGAGAGAGTGGGTGCAGTGAAACAGACAAAGGCAGCACTGAGGAAATTAAATGCATCATATGTCCAGCAGGAAAACACTGGCTGCAGTAATATGAGTCCACGTGCGTCATGAAAGAGCTAAATGCAGGCTGCAGTACCTGTTTGCGGGCCTGGTTGAGGCCATGCAGTCGCTGCTGGAGCTCACTGCGGTAGTTCTGGGCCGCCTCGATGCTTTCCTTCGCCTCCTGCAGCAACACGTCCACCTCGCCAGACATCCTCCCGCCTCCTGTCACACACGAGGGAGGAATATTTACTAAACACACCCAGGATGCAGTGTAACCTGAAACTAAACATTGAGAAAATGTATTTGCACAGATCACAGAGGCTAAAAATGACTCCAGCAAACTATCAGGCATCAGGAATCATGTTCTGAAGAAACAGTTTCATACTCTGTCCTTTTTCTTTATTTCTCTTAATATACTCAAAGACAAACACTTTTTAATCATAGACAGCACAGAAAAATGTTGGCCCTGAGTGGGCCACAGTGTCCCAAATCCCCTGCTTTAACATCTATTTTACTTTAAATGTGGCCATAATTTATAAAATGAACATTATGCGGTATTCAATAAGACTTAAAACTAGAGACTTAGACCATAAACTCGTGTTTACTGAGGTCTTAAAATCATGTGATAAATGGGGTCATTTTCTCATAGGTTTCCACACAATCACACTTCTTTTTGCAACCAGATGAGTCGCCCCCTGCTGGACATTAGAAAGAATGCAGGCGTGAGGCACTTCTGCATTGAATTAACTTTCTATGGCATGAAGTGAGCCGATGGCGCCCACTTGTGTTTTACTTTCTAAGAATTGGCTTGGAGTGACGTAAATTGAAGGCGAGACTCCGTCCGAGTGTGTCCTTTAATTGTTTGTGACTTGTCTGTGCAGACACAAAAGTGGACAAACAGCACGTGGCCTTCCTCAGGTGGACTCCAAGCTGATTAGAAAAACTTATAACAGGAATAACTATTAACTCTAACTCCACAAAAATCTCAGTGCCCACAACAAATGCTAAATTTCAGAGTAATTCAGTTGAGGCAAAAAAAAACTTGAGGTTAGGTTTCACAACACCAACCACCGGTTAGAAAGCTCTGAAGGAATGATTCTGTCACTACTGTATTTTTGCGATCAGTGTCCTTATCATCCTCGCCTTAAAGTGATGCTTGTGTTTCCACCAGATGACCCGAAACACAAGCTCTGATGCACGTTGAGTCAATTTTTGTCAGAAGCCGTGTCAAACACCGGGTCAATTTTCAAAATAAAAGCCCCCAAGCAGACTAAATGCTCCACTTCTGAAACGCTACCTGTGTGATGTGGAGCCAAAACAAAATCACTCTGGAGACATAATGTGACACCCGGTGTATTCCTGGGGTTAAATGTGCCTCTTTTATTCCAAGTGTTATCGATATGGCGAATAACACTGACCATACTTAGGGCACTATTCTGGCACTTTTTGCACACTTGGTTTAAATTTTTCCATTTGTTTGTGTTTGTTTTATTTGTTTTTAAACTGAATGTCAACGCAAATGACAAGCAGTATGAGGACAACGCTTTGGGCTCAGAAGACCTAGCTTCAAAAACATAAACTAGCAGACTAATCAGTAATAAAATTCTGTTTGCATATCTTCAAATATAAATAATAAAATAGTTCACCTTTGTAGAGATGCTGCTGCGACTGCTCTCGGACTGCCACAACAAAAACGCACTAATAACCTGCATCCTCTGCTAGAAAAACTACAAGTCAAACAAACATGCAGAGCATGTTCAGTGACAGAGGATATGAGAAAACAAGTAAACCACTTCCTCTGCTGCCAGCCAGCCATCAAAAGTACCAGCTGTTTTACAACGCAGCGAGAAAACAGGACTTCTGGTTTCATTACAGCAGTGTGGGATTACATTCAAAATGACCTTTATGTACAATGCTCAGTGTGGTCCACCAGCCTTACAAAACTATGAAAATAAAACCCTAATGATAATAAACACTCACTTTAATGACCTTCTTCCTGTGACCTTAGTATTATTATCAAACATCACTAAAATAATGCCATTTTGGCTTCATGTTAATGTCAAAGCCAGTGACTGTGCAGGAAAACTGATAGCATGGAGTTTATCTAGTTTTAAAACAGCAGCTCTATCAGTGATCACGTCACCGCAGATACAACTTAAAGAGACTCTGCAACTCAACGCCAGCAGCAAAATGACCTCCACAAGCAACTTTTACAACAGTCAAAAATATCAGAGTACTTCTCACAGCAGGGTTCCTGGACGGTTTTAAAAGTCAACATCGCTGCTGTTAAAGACTTTAAGACATTAAAGGGGTTTTTCCTGGATCAAAAAGGACCTTTGTGGATCTCTTTTTTGTTTATTATTTAAAGGACATTACAGTGTTAGGTTCGACCAATCACTAAAATAAGATAATCTAAATGATTATGGGGCCGCATTCTGTTTTGCTTTAATGCCTTTCAGCGCATCCTTTTCCTTTACTTTACCCTCCATAAAAGTCCAAATTCACTCCCCGCCAAGCTGTGGAAGGTTCAGCTCAGTTCGCTTTGAGTTATTTATTTAGTTTATTTATTTGACTCAAGGGAATCCACTTAACAGATTTTAAGGTTAATCCACTACTTTTCCAAAGTCTGAGAATAATCGTGTTCAATAATCGTGATCATTTGATGCTTTTCTTTGCCACACATGACACTAGTTCTTATACCAGTTGTAATTTCACCAATGAATTTTTCAAAGTGTTAAAGAAGTGAGTGGACAAAACACCAAATCAAGTGATGCAAAAATTAATATAAGTCGACAATTAATAACACACAACTCACTCCCTTCAACAGGGTGAACATGATCACGCACAATATTTTATTAAATATAAGCCGCATTGTTGCTGCTGCTCATCCAGGTTTGGGTCACGGAGGCAGCAGTCTAAGCAAAGACGCCCAGACCTCCCTCTCCCTGCCGACCTCCTTCAGCTCTTCCGGTGGGATACCGAGGCATTCCCAACACAGCAGAGACATAATCTCTCCAGCGTGTCCGGGGTCTGCCTCAGGTCCTCCTCCCAGTTAGACATACCTGAAACACCTCCAGGTGAGGTGTTTCAGGTTGGGTGGGTAGAGCCGCTCTACTCACTCACTACTCACTCTAATCACTGCCAACACCGTCTGTCAATCTCCCACTCCACTCTCCCCTCACTCGTGAACAAGACCCCGAGATACTTGAACTCCTTCACTTGAGGCAGCAACTAATTCCCAATCCACCCTATTCTGGCTAAGAACTACGGCCTTGGAGGTGCCAAATCTCATCCCAGCTGCATCACACTCAGCTGCATCCCGCCCCAGTGCGAGCTGGAGGTCACCTCCAGATGAAGCCAACAGAACCACATCATCTGCAAAAAGCAGAGACCAGATCCTGAGACCACCAAACCCTTCACCCACCCTAATTCTTATGAACAGAATTAGTGACCAAGGGCAGCCCTGGCAGAGTCCAGCACCCACCAGGAGTCTGACTTATTGAAAGCAATGTGGACCAAGCTCTCACTAGTAACTAAAGCTTCAAAATTAATTAAGTGGAGTAAATGCTGTGCACCTGTTTAGACCTCCACCTCTGCATGCTACAGGTATCTCTGCTAGGAAGAGATGGGTGGCTGCAGTCAGCTTACAGAAAGATCTATCTACATACAGACAGCTTTCATTTTAGCTTCTTCTTAATTTACTTGTGCTGTGCTATTTCTTGTGAAAAGGACTTTTTAAGACAACAGATTATTTATGCCGTCAATTAAGGGCACCACTTTTACAGCCCTTCTCCCATCTCTTGAGTTCAGGGATTGCAATATATCCCAGCATCAATCCTTCCTGTCCACATTTAGTGTTTCACTTTTTCATTACCAAACAGTGTGACATAATTTTATTAATATTTGCAAAAGTACGTCAGCAGAAATCAGCTGCAGAGGCACAGAGATTTTTTTGGATGGGTCTGGATTCTCAAGGCCCACCAACAGACAGAAAGTAGTCACCAGGAGCATCTCTAGTCTCAACTGTACATTGTAAAGCATCACCTGAGTTCAATTATTCAAAGTACTCAGAGATAACTGAACATCAGCACTGTAATACTGTAACAGCATCTATTCTCTCCAAAAATACACGATCGAAAGCAAATTTTCATTAAAATAAATACCATAAAACATATAAATATATTACTACTAACACAAATGTAGCCACAAACCTCTAAGTGAAGCGTCGACTTGAACTTATAGTGACAAATGGAGGATAAAAGGAGCATGGAAAGTCTGTATAGACAGAATGAAAGTGAAGGTAAGGTGAATTACCACCACCACCACCACCACCCTTGAACATCTTCCTGTCAGAGGTGTTAAAACTGATCCGTTACCTCATCAATTAATCTGTTTATTTTATAGTTTTCCCAGAAGTTATGGTGATATAACCTTTAAATGACATTTTCTCTAAAGATATTTACATGACAAATACACATAACTAATCCTTTAGACTCTTATACTGAATCATTTTAATATCATCCGACACTTGCTGTGCTTGTTTTTTTTTTGTTTGTTTGTTTTTAATGCATTTTATTCTTTTTCATTTTTTGGTAGAATTTGAGATAGCAAAAAAAGAATAAAAACATCATATTAAATGTAGTAGGAAATGCCATATTTCAAGTTTTGCTTTGTTAAATTTAAGATATTTTACTTTATGACTTAAATGATGAGACCGATAACGCTGATGCTTTTCTACCGGTCAGTTTCTTCATTAAAAAGCAGACTGAACCATTTTCAGTTGTTGTAACTTATCTCTGCTCATCAAAATTATGCATTTACAAGTTTGCTTTCCCATTGAAGTCATTGCTCTAAGCATAGCTTTCACATCACTGCTTTGGTACCGACATTTACCTGCATTTGGTGTTTGGCTGCAGTTAATTTTGGACGCAGTAAGGAGGTCTTTAAATAATATAAATACTCAGTGAGTTCTTAAACTATTTTGGTGCAGGTGGTGTTAGAAAAAAAAAAAAAAGTTTTTGGTGACATAACACAATGAAATACACCAGTACTTAAATCTTAATGATACCTTCTGGTGCTTTAATAACTTTTAGTAACGTGTTAGACCGGGAGTCTGTCCTGTCACACAGCAGGTACGTTAAACTCTGAGCTGAAAGTAGTGACTCCACCTGCTGCGGTCTTCCTTTACAGCACCTAAAGAGGAAGTCACTAAAATGCATCACGCTCCCGCCACATACAGTATGGAAAGTGTCACACGAGGTCCACTGCTGCAGCTTCTGTTACACTATAGTAAATGTAGCATCTAGACAATAAATCCAGCATTACACAACAATTATTTTATAACCTTTCCTCACCAACAGTAATTAGCAGGGGTTAATGTGGGATTTGGCAGGTAAGAAAAACAATCACACAGAAAAAAGTCACATTATAATTTGTATTGTGAGGTCCAGCAGATCAAATGCCTGATTAAAGAAATCCAGAAATATTTCAGACAGCACTTGTAAATGTGTCTGTATGCTTGCCATTTCAAAAGTGTTCTGTACTTAGAAAAATCAAGTGCAAATTATAATTTTAAACAAATAAGAACACCTAAACTCTTCAGTATGTGGGCCAAAAGTGCAGATAACTCAATACAAGGAAGTAGACTTCAAAAATTTGCATAAATTGGGTTAAAATTATTCATTTCAATGAAGGAGATTGTTTGCATTTACAGTGTAATATACTGTATTCAGTACTGTGCACAAGTCTTGAGCCACCCCTCATTTCTTTTGCTAGGAAAAAGGCAAACAGGTGCTGTGATTTATTGAAACATGTGGAAACATACATGGAAATACAGTATATGAGGCAAAAGCAGAGTCTGTACAATTCTAACAAGCTTGAAAGTCAATATTTGGTATGACCACCTTTATTCTTCCACACAGCCTGAACTCTCTTAGGCAGCTTTCTTGTAATCTCTTTAAGTAGTCTTCAGGAATAGTTCTCCAGGCTTCTTGAAGGACATTCAAAGCTCTTCTTTGGATGTTGGCTGCCTTTTGTTCCATTCTGTCAGATGATCCCACACTGCTTCAATAATGTTGAGGTCCGGGCTCTGAGGAGGCCAATCCGTGACTGATGGTGTTCCATTGTGTGTTTTTTCTATCCAGGTATGCAGACTGCACTGGCAGTGTGTTTGGGATCATTGTCAGGCTGAAAAATGAAGCAGTTTCCATTCAGACACTTTCCAGATGGTATTGCATGGTGGATCAAAGTCTGATGGTACTTTTCTGCATTCATAATTCCATCAGTTTTGACAAGATCTCCAACACCACTGGCTGAAATGCAGCCCCAAACCATGACAGAGCCTCCACCGTGTTTTACAGATGGCTGTAGACACTCACTGTTGTACCTCTCTCCTGACCTCCTTTCGTATTGACCATGATTTGAACCAAAAATTTCAAATTTGGATTCAGGACTCCATAAGACCTGCTGCCACTGATTTTCAGTCCAGTTCTTATGTAATTTGGCATACCTCAGCCTTTTCTCTCTGCTTCCTTTCTTTAGGAATGGCTTCTTGACAGTCACCCTTCCACTG
>VUQI01062362.1:13731-33489 GCA_015106735.1 Paratilapia polleni
AACTGTAGAATAATACAGCAGCCATGATCACACATGATGTATATGTCAATTTCATTTTTACATTAACAAATCCCTCCATTATTACTCTGATAGAGAAAGTTATTACATTACATTATGACTGAAAATAAATAATGGCAATAAAAACTGGTCTGTTGATGCGTCTGCTATCTCTCACCTTTGACATGTACTCGGGCACTGCTCTCCGCTCGGCCGTGGCTGTTTTCTGCCACACATACATACACGCCTTCATCATCCCGCGACACGTTCTGAATAGTCAGTGTGGCCACGCCCCCAACGTATGAGGACTGAGCTCCAGCAGGAACAGGATGCTCTGATGGAGTAAGAAGAGGAGACATCAACCTTTTTATGTTAACACAACACAAATCCACAGACACAGCATCAGCGAACAGAACTGCATCATCTGCATACAGGTGTGTCTGTATGCAGATGATGCAGCATACAGAAAGCAAATAGAAGTGGGCCTAATATGGAGCCCTGAGGGACTCCAGAGAATCACATCAAAAACCACCAGAGGGACTAAATCAGAGTTTCTGCTGTTTCACCAAATTAATTAGATGACTTTTTAAGCAATTTCTAATACAACTAGAATACAATTTATTACAGTTCTTTTTCAAAGTGATCAAAGAATGATGGAAAACCAGCCCATAGGTGTACACTATGAAGAAACAAAGAAGAAACACAATCAGGCTTTTTTTGTGTTAGCTGGTGCAACAAAACCTAAAACCCCAGTTGGAGATAATGGGTATCACATGATAGTTATCAACTTTGAGCACGCTCACATAAAAAGGGGTGTTTCACAGGTCATGTGACTCTTCTTCCACACAAAATGATCCCTCTGAGTGCCGCCTACTCCAGTCAGAAACGTTATCAGATGATAATGATAAAATTTTGATAAAAATCTATAAAGACATAAAAAAGTAGCAGTAAAATGCAACACTGCTGCAAATAAGACAAGATATGAATACTGCAGAAAAAAATGTTAACCTGGTGATTTAGTGCACAGAACAGTCAAATAAAGATTTGAATTCCAGTGAATGAGTTTCTGGCTGAGTCGCTCTCAGTGCTGCTGTTTGTTTCTATGGTGACGGCTGCACATCAGAGTGTGAAACTTTAAACTGGATCCATTGAAACATTAAAGCTTACTGTCCCACAGCCCGATGAAGGAGACGTGGAAATCACTTCAGTTTGTCTGCAGGTCAAAGGGAAACTAATCTGATTGGTTGAACAGGTATTCTTGGTGTGTGTTCTGTGTTTCCAGCAGAGTAAAAGAGACTCGGCAGATTAGAATCAAGTAGAACAACATTTAGACATTTTCTGGCAGAATTTTTCATCAAATTAATACATGCATGTTCCAGTGAGAATGCTTTGGATAGTTTGCACTGCTGTGACTTTACAGCTGGGCTTCATTCATGATGTTAGTAACAACTTGCACATATAAAACGTATCCCCCCAGCAGAGAATCTGCATTGCGCTTAAAACATGCTGTAAATAAAAGAATCAGTGAAAACGTGGCACTTCCAGATGATTTTAAACTGAAACTCAGAACATAACCTGCTCCTGACCATGGTTACGTTACCATGGTGATTTAGCAGGTAAAAAGAGAGACACTTTTGCGACACAGAAAACTCTGACTTTAAAATCACTAAGCCATTAATCTCGCTTCGTAGTACACTGGAATTTGTTGCTTGGTAGGTCAGCAAAAACCCATTTGACCCATCAGGACATGTACTCAGGACCTCCGAAGGGTTTCAGGGTGGGGCCTCGGTGAACTGGGGGATAACTGGTGCATCCCACGGGACCTGGTATGTGTGTCAAAGTGACACCTAAACAAATGCCAGGATCCAAGGTTTCCCAGCAGAACACTGCATTGTAATGAGGTGATCGGGGACTTTAATGTTGTGGCTGACTGCTGTATTTCTTTAATGTTTCCAGAAACAGATAAAGACGCTCTCTTCATTTTACCAGTCACCTGCTTTAAAACTACCAGGTATGTTTGAGTCATTAGTATAAATAATCACACTCCTCTTCCACATGGTTTGGTTTGTGTGTTTCTCTCTCGTGTAGGAGCCATGTTGTGTCTGTGCAGTCAGGACAAACTGTGTTTTCATTAATATGAACTCATATGTATATGGTATGTGATGGTGTCTGGCCTCAGCTTTTCTTGACAGCAGTCTGAAAACACACAATAAGTGTGATTTCCTTTGCAGCGCCGCCTCACTTTCATGTCTGTCTCCAGGGAACACAGACCATGTGATTTCAAAGAAGACACAGCGAGGGGATTTAAACAGAAAAAAAGAAGATAGTTTATTTGAAATGTACAAAAGCTATATACACACACACACACACACACACACACACACCAAGCATAGTAAAAGTGGATGGTAGCATACACACAAACATTTGAAAGGCTATTTAGAATTTCAGCAAACATAATAAAACAGAGGAATTTGCAGACCTAGTTCACTGATCCTGTCCGAAAACAGGATTTCATTATCAAAGTCTGAGTCCTTTCCTGGACTCTGCAGTTCATTGAGAACCCAGGGGAGAGATGGGGTGCAGTGAGGGGGGTATGAATGTGTTAATTAGAGCTGGATCTCTACTGAGAACACACAGAGGTACTTGTATATTCTTTCAGAGAGTGCTCCTCATCAGATACATGGGGGTTCATGTGCCCTGATGGACTAACACTGACATGTATCCTTGTCTTTTTCAATCATTTACCCTTGTGAGATGGGACCGTGGAGAGTGAACGTCTCTGATCCAGAGGGCAAAAAAAGGAACTCAAGAGCTCAGATCACGATCAGAAAGCACTTAAAATCTGTGCATCACAATGCTGAACAACCATGTGTTTAAACTAGGGCTGTCAAATACTTTGTGAACTACATTTAATGAAATTTCATGACACACGGTGACGCATTCTAAAAACACATCTGATGGTAAACATTTGGTACAAATGAAATGTTAAACAAATGTTATGCACAAGACATGGTGCAACAACAGCGCCTCTTTATTTCCTGTGCTGCAAGGTGGTTAAATTAAGTGCATATCTGAACTGCAACAGCAGTTTATTTTTTTCAATATAGGCATTTATTAGGCATTAAAAATACCGTTTGATATTTGCTGGGAACTATTCACCCCCACCTCAAACCGCCCTAAAATGACTCCATGTAGATGTAGCAACATGCTAGCTTTACCTGGCAGCATCTGCACTGAACGTTATTTTCATTTAGTTTTCTGAACTGCGTGACAGCTGTTGTTGCCTTTGGCTTTGCATGTTTCTCCTGTTTGTACAGCAGCGTCTAATCTCACCACACCATACACACTTCTCATCCAACGCCTGCTTGTTAGCATGTTCATCACCTTTTTTTGTTGTTTAATGATGGTCGGCAAACAGCTTTTAGGTACATTACTGCAGTATTAGTGTTATATCCTGCGAGACGCTGATAAAAACAAGGGAAAATGTATTTTAAGACAAAAAAATAGTCGTTATAATTTCATGACTATTTACTATATTTGTAAATCATGATCATCCGGGGGATTTAACAGTTTCTACATGCACAGTTTGCTGGGACTGTGTTCATTAACTTTAGTGCTTTTAGCACCTGTCTGTTTGGCAGTTTCAAGCTGGGCTCAGACTACGTGATATTTTTATGTGTTACAGTGGTCACTGTGTCATATTAGAACTGCAGTACACCCTGCTACCTGACAAATCCTGCATGCTGGCGCAAAGGATGTACTAGCTAGTGATTTCCAGGAGAAGACCGTAAATAGATGAAGGCAACTAAAGTACTGTGTCTGAGCCTGGAGGTCTACTGTGTTTCACAGTTCCACAGGGCTACACTGACAACAGAATGAACACTGAGCAGAAGAAAAAAAACCCACAAGCCAACAGCTGGTGGAACACTCTGTGCTCATTCTGTTTAACCTCACAGAGGTGAGGGAACTGTATGGTATAATACAGGTCGACGCATTATCACAATGACAGTACAATCTAAACCCGGCACATGACTCTGTAGTCCTGAGGTAGCCATTTATTCCTTTTAGGCTATTCAATAATGTTTTAAACCAAGTTCAGTCAGGACCACTGTATCAAAAAAAGATTATTTAATTTATATTTGGCTCTACGGCAGCTCAACATACCCTCCGTTCCACATACATTCATGGGGAGAGCAGCAGCAAGAGACACAGAGCATGACTGTGCTAAAGTCAGACACAGAAGCAGGAGCTGAAGCTGAGGCGGCTTAAACGCAGCTTGCAGATGTGTAGCAAATGTAGAGGCTAAAGTAACTTTATCACAGCACCCTATGTAAGGTTTGCTGGTTGGAGGAGTAGAAGGGTGTCAGCTAATGTGGGCTGAATGTACCGCTGAGCCTCAACAAACTCCATGCTCGCCTTCCAAAAGAGCGCACCTTCAGTTTTATAGCATGCACGTCATTATGTGTTTTTGCAGTCACCTAATAACTTTTAGCTAAGTCAATATAAATTATTTGACAGCTCTAGTTTAAACATTGAGTGCATAGCATATCTTGGAGCAGGTACCATACAGTATCATCTAAACACATAACAGTCCGATATCTACATATCATGTCCATTTCCTGATAACTCCGTTTTCATGTCATACTCAGATTCTCACACTTGATGTCCTCAGCAAGGCACTATGTGAACTGCTATCAATGCACCACTTTGTAAAGGCCTATTACGCCAGCAAATACTGAATGGCAATTGTTCTGATGTGTTTATATACCCTGGGCTATCATAGATTTGTAGCTAAAAGTATGGCTTTTTAACAAATGATAGAAAATGGTCCTTAACCCTATCTATATTTACTATTAACTTTTTAATGTAACATATAATCTCAAAACAAATATTACAAGATAAGCATATTACTATGGACAATGTAAAAAAAAAAAGTTTATGTAATGACCAGTTTTGCATTGTACAATCAGTGCTTTCTTATAGTCCTTATATTCCTGATAGACATGGTAAGAATGGATGGATGATGAGGTGTTTGATTGCTCTCAGCTGATCATGTTGAGAAACTTGCTTTCCTCAGCCAAGGCTGTGAGCATGGAGTTCATGTCACCAATGGCCATGTTGCCAATCCCTGCCGGTACGGACGCGAGGGTGACAGAGTTGCGGGGGGTGGTGAGACGTGAGGAACTCTGAGAGAGGCTCTGCAGAAGGCCAGGGCTCAGGGTGCCTGACATTAGGCTGGAATGGTCCCCATCATCAAGCATGCTGTCAAAGTCAATCTGGGCATGCTCCGTGCCCCCAGATCCACCGGTGGAAGAATCCACCGTGCTGCTGGAGACCTGGTTGACTCCCGGTGAGGCCATGTTGGCTGCAGCAGTGTTGCTACTGGGCGGAGCCTGGCTGGCACACGGAGACATGGGGGCATCAAAGCTGACGGAAGGTGGCTCAAACATGTGAATCTGACCCGTGTAGAACACAGCAGGGTTTGGATTTTCTGAGTTGCTGTTGTGGCCCACTGACCCACTGGGCCTCTTTGGGCTTGCCTCAGAGGTGTCATTACCTTGACTGGGGCTCAAATCAGATGACTTGAGCAAACGGCTCGCTTGTGTCATGCTAGACCCTGCATGTGGTCTGGCAGTAGACCTGGGCTCTGTGGGAGGTCTGGGTTGCAACATTCCTCTGCCTCCATTTTGGACATTGTGGTGCTGTTGGGAGATAACATTGTAATTTTGCTGCAGATCCACTTGGTTTACATGAGAATACACATCAGTCTGTGTCCTTGCTCTGTAACTTTGCAGCTCTGCATCTGCTATGCTGTTGCGGGTAGGTCTCATGCTAGTACTCCCAGATACAGAACTTGGGATTGCTTCTTGGCCAAACCCTTGCTGAGGACTCATTTGGTCATTAAAGTTCACATTGTTGCATTGTCTCTGTTGCTGATGCTGCTGGAGGGAGATGTTCATTGGCCTCTGGCTGCTGTTGTTCGCATACCCCTGCATAGATATACTCTGACTCATAGGTACAACTTGCTGGTTGTTGCTCAGGCCCTGACCTTGTGCCTGGAAGGACCCAAAGTTCTGCCTCTGCTGCACAACAGCTAGGTTCCCCCTTAGAGGATGCTGCTGCTGTTTGGGAAGCTTGGCTGTGGTGTCCACCGTCCCTGAGCTTACCTCATTCCACTGCACCGGCATGTTATTCTTGCTCATGTTGTCTGATGGTGCTGCGAAAGGCTGCTGGGAGCTACCGGGACCCATTTGGCAGGACTGTATGTCCTGACCAGACTGAGCTATGGTGGCATCCACCATGGCCATCCTCCTCTGCATAAAAAATGACGCTGGGGGAGCCATACCTGTCTGGTAGCCCTGAGCCTGACTGTTTAGATTATAGTCGGCTTGTCCCAAGTTGTGACCAGAGGGACCAGAATTCTGTGACCTGAGGTACTGCACCACATCGTCTGGAAGCACCATATCATCCTCTCCACCCTGCTCACCCCCAACCATCATTCCATCTACTGCCATGTTCTCCATGGCTACATTCTCAGAAATGCTCGGTGGTCTGGGGGCAAACGGGTAGCGTTGCAGACTTCCATCAGAACGAGTGTAGCCCTGCGTAGCCAGTGTCTGGTGGCGCTCTGCAGCTGGTGGAGCATTCATGGGGTTCATGCTGCTCATGCTGTTATAGCGCTGGACCCTTGGGAAGGAGAGAGGGTCCACTGTGGTACGGCGCACTGGGTCACTTGCACGGCGTGGCAGGTTGCTGGGTACTTCGTGGGGCATCATGCTCTGCGTGCCATATCCAATATCACTGCACCGCCTCGGTACAGTTCCAGAGGATGGCTGATGGAAGGGGTGTGATGAGCCTTCCTGGGAGTCGCTGTAGAGTGCCATGCGAGTCCTTAGGCTCATTCGTTCCATGTTGGGAAGAGGAGTAGGTGGAGCGCCACCAATGGCAGCAGCGTACTTTGCCTTGAGCCGATAATGTTGTGCTGGTGTAAGACTGAGAAGACTTAGAAGGCCTGCTCCACCTCCCCCACTGACACCACCGCCTCCACAGTGGCTGGCCTCACTGGAGCGGCGAGATAGGTCAGTAGAGATTGGGTCGTAAGAGTCAGCTGAACTGATATTGTTGTGGCGGTTAGCGCCAAACTGGGATGTCCCACTGGAGCGACGGCTGGAATAGCAGGGTGAAATACCGGAGGAGCGCCGGCTCAGGGTGTAAGCTGAGCTAATGGTACTGGTGGTGCTGTCACGGCGCTCGTTCAGCTGGTTCAGCAGTGTCACTTCACATGAAGACAGGTCATCCACGCGTTGGGCAGGGTACGAACCGCTTAAGTTACTCAGGTTGGAGCTCTCCAGCAGGGATCCTGGCAGAGAGAAAGATTAGAAGGAACATTATTACATTATAACACACAGAGTAAACATTTCTCAGTATGGCTGTTTGGGCTTCATCATACAGCGAACAAACTGTAACCTCCAGGGCTAAAAAACAAACAAACAAACAAAAAAAAAATCAAGTCAACAATGAAGCACTGAAAACCTGCAGTTCCTCTAATGACCACTTGAGGCTGGTTCCAGCAGTGAGTCAGTCCCCACAGACTCCCATGTTAAAATGTCCAACTTTACAGCAGAAATAAACATGTTTACAGCCTGATACAAAAACTGTTTGGGTCTCTATAGCTAATTTCCACCTTTATAACAATCATACAGCGACTGAAGTCTTTATGACTCACTTGTGTAAATTGTATTTAGGGTTAAAGTTAGGGGGATGGCTGCTTAGCTGAGGTGAAGCCTAACAGACAGCTAGCAGCTACAACTCCTTGTGCACCTAATTTGACTCGCTTTTTGTGGTGTTGGTGACTTTTAGAACAACTGTCCAAGAAGTTTGTGCTCAAGTTAGGTGAGTGAAATTCTAGGATTTTATTGGAATATTACCGAGCACTAATTAGTAGGTTACTGTGCGACAGAGCACAAAATCTTTGGATGTACCTTACTAGTGATAGCATTAGCTTAGCGCTACACGCAGCTGTCTAAATATGGTCACCTGTGGCCTCAAAAAACTAAGATGGCCGTATAGCTAAAATTAAGGTTTCAAGATGGCCATAAAAAAACCAGCTGGTTATTCATGGGGGCAACATCCATCTACATCCTTCTTTATACAGTCGATGGCAGCAAAGCTTTAAAATAAGATAGCAGATGGTTTCTTCAACATGTAGTCCTTACCAACTGCAGGTATGGGAGGCAGCTTCATGCTGCTGCGTTGGCCCTGCAGTGGCTGTGGCGCAGAGTTAACCCAGGGGCAGGGGTCCCTCACCGTCTTCAGCCTTTCCTTCTTGATGTTTTCCAGCTTGATGGTGACTGCGCCACCAAGACCCATGGCTTTCCTCAACTGAAGCCCCATCCCAGCCTGCTGTCCCCCAGCGGGAACAGTGGAGTCAACCATAGGGCACTCGTCCTGCACGTTGAGGTCCCCGAAGCTGCCCCCGCTGTGCACGGCCATCTCTACCCCACTGTCGTTGTTGTTGGCACTGCTGAGAGGCGACGGCTCGCTGCTACATGACGAGTGGCCGCCAGGACTGGACTGATACGTCTGAAGGAGGACAGACCAAAGTGTAATGAGTAAGTAAAAAAGTCAAATTTAAAAATGAATATAAATGAAAGAAAAATAAAAAACACAGTCTTGTGCCAAGTTCAGAGAACTCCATTAGGCATTCTTCAATATTAAATAATTACCACAGTTAAAAAATTCTGATTGTGATGGTGTTTAGTAATAACTAATGTAGCCCTATAGTTCCATACGCTCGTTAATTATAAAGGAGGGTGATTTATTTAAGAAAACAAGTGGATAATAGAAAAGTAAAGAAAGAAAAGCAGTCCCAGCCTTTAAATATTAATGTGACAATGACATCCATCTTGTGGACATAAAAATCCAGTTTAATGGCAGTGTAAGACTGTCTTATATACAAAGAAGCAAACTTTAAATATGTGAACATGGATGATCATGCAATCCAGATACATTTCCATCATGCATGAATGGAAAAAAAAGACAGTGAGTCAGGCTGTGTGCTCACCTCAGTGAAGTCTGTCCATTAGGAGGGTTTTAAAGGAAAGAGAGAAGCGGGTTCAGGCAACAACCAGAGAGTGAGTTTGAAGGGATGCAGTGTCAGCAGGAAACGTTTAACTAACAATGTTAGTAAAAATATGAGAAAACTGTTGTTCTCCACTTTAAAGGCTCATCCAGAGCCATCATGTCGTAACCGATGACCAGGACTCACCATGGAGTTCTCCGTCTTAATAGATTTGACTTGTAGGCAGTCTTCCCCTCCTCTAGAGGTGCTGTTGGCCTCAATCTTGCCATCCACGCCTTTCGCACTGTGCTTGGAGTTGGCCTCGTTCTCCCCGTTGCCTTTGGGTGGCTGTAGTCTCGGGGGAGCGTCACTTCGCTGTTTCTTGGTGACGTGAGCTTCGGGTCCATGGACCGTCTTGACGTGCTTCCTGAGAGAGCTTGGGTCCGTGTAGCGCTTGGTACAGCCCGGGATTTTACACACATACGGTTTCTGCCAAGACAGATTCAACATGATTCTTACTGTGGCAAATGTAAATTTATCATTGACAATTGATCCGTGTGTGCCTGAACATACCTCGTTTGAGTGTGTGCGGTTCTGGTGTTTGGCTCGGTCTGAGGCGTTTGAGAAGGCCTTGTTGCAGCCTTCGTGCTCGCACACATAGGGCTTCTCCCCGGTGTGGGACCTGAGGTGGGTCTTGAGGTTCTCCAGGCGAGAGTAAGCTTTAGAGCAGCCCTCAAACTGCAGAGAGACAGACAGACAATGGGACAGACAGACAATGAGATTGACGCCTGAGTGCTGTTGTTCTGTCTGCAGCTGGCCAGAGAAAAGAGCCGGAACACAACAACAAAAACGACACCAAAAAGCTCTTTTTGTTCCAGTTTTTAAATGTAATCTACTCTTGGACTCTTGCCCACCTACTGTGGCGTGCCACACAAAAGCAAAGCCCTGCTACACTTTGGTAAAAAAGGGCTATTACACAAAATATCTAAACTAAGTGTGAGGTGTGGTAGAGCTCTTTGTCTGGTGCACTTTGTTGAGACAAAGAGAAGTCTGTGTTTAGCCTTTATATTCACTTGTACTGTACAAGCTATAATTTGGTATTCCTTCTGAGCAGTCATTGTGAGCGTAATTGGCTCTGAAATTAAAAGAGAATCAAATTAGAGCAGCTCAGAAAGGGGATGAAAAAGTCTGAAGATTCATCCTTAAAAAGAAAAGACTAAAGGGGAGTTAGGAGAAGATGCATGTGGGATTTGTGTGTAGAATACACAGTTTGGTCTTAATAAGGACCCATGGCCCCCTGCTCGTCTGCAGATTTTAATTACACATCCACGCCGTCAATCAGTTTTTTTAACTGTATCCTTCACAAGTCATCTGTTTTAATGCATTCATGAGAGCCTGCAAGAAAGCTTTGAAGCCCAGCAAACAGTCCCCTCAATTTGATCTTCACGCAGCAAATGAAGGCTTCAATGAAAGCCCATGATTTATCAAACACGGGAAATATCAGTGGTGATACGCACAAAGAACATCACATCAACTTCTTCTGCAAGTCTGTTTGTTCAGAGGCAAAAGTGAAGTGTTAAAAGGCAGAGATTCTCTGGCTGCTAAAGCGGCTGAATAAATTCCAACTTCAAATCATTGGTTATTAAGTTAACATGAAGGTTAAAGGGCCACTCCACTGGTTTCACACATGAAGATCAACTTACCAACTGTGGGAATTACACTCTGTGTGTGTAAACACTTGTATCATGTCTGCTGTGGCTCTGCAGGAACTTTGGTGGATCTGAGAGGACACTTGGGGTCACCACTCCCCCACGGGCCTGCACACACTGTGCCTAACAAGCCGGGCCCGAGTTTGCTTCAGTTTGTTGCAACATCTCAACTCCTCTTCTTTGTGTTCGCCCGTTCTCTTTCATGCACGCACACAGTGTCAAAAAGCATTTTTGCTAATCACAATGAGGTTCATGGTTTTATGCTTTTTGTGGTTTAATTGGGGCAATTTTGGGCAGCGTGGTGACATGCTGTACTCTCCCATGCCTTATAGAATATAATTATTAAACAACAATTTTCACGGAGACAGTGGTCCTCGAGGAAACGTTTTGTTCTGGGGTGCGATGAAGCAGGATTCTCACACGCTTTTCAGGCCTGTCACTGCATTACATTCTGGGCTGCAGGACACTGCTGGCTGCTTTGTGGGAGACGTAGGCCCGTGATACCAAATTTCTGCAGTCAGCCAGTTACCACAGCGTCCTCCAAGGATACGAGGGTCTTACCGTGCATTTATGCGGCTTCTCCCCTGTGTGTCGCCTCATGTGGACCACCAGCATGTACTGCGCCTTGAAGGGCTTCTGCTCCCGTGAACACTCCTCCCAGCGACACACAAACTCCTTCTTCTCACCGTGGATGTGGTCGTTGTTGATATGCTGTGAAGACAAATCGATTCTAGTCAGTCATCACAGATCTGTGATACGTGTCTATAAAGGTGAAAACAGTGTAACTAAATGCTAGAGACGAGTCAGCAATTTTTTATTTTCTTTTTCCCCACCCGGATACGCTCCCTTTTCTATGCGTCCATGCATGCTTGACACACTGACATCATTCTGCAATTCATTAGAGCTGACAGTTATTATGCCTCTCTCAATAGGAGACAAAAGCTATAAAGGCAGTGTGTGTGTTTTTTCAGGCTGTGTGTTTGTGTTCACATTTCTCTCTGAAGAGGAACTTCAGCGGATCCTCGTAAAAAGTGATCAGGAAGAGGAGTTGTGACCGTCTTCCTTCATTTCCTTACTTTTCATGAATCAGGAAGTGAGGGGGACACCCAGTTTCTCCCCAGAAATTCTTCAGAGAAATTAGGATTAGGAGCAAACAAAGAATGGCATGCTGGAGTCCAGCATACATACAGCCCAGATCTCCTCACAGTAATCCTAACTGCAGTATGTCCTCAGACACAACAGGTTTAATCAAACAACTTCTGCTGCAGTCAAACACAGTTTCTCAGAACAGACACATTTCAACACTCGTCCCATCCACCGCATGCAAATATCCACACACCCAGAGGAACCACCTCATTTCCTGAGGACATCCAAGCCCACAATGCTCCACTTATGTGGCCACTTCTTCACCAGCAAAAAAGGTCTGCGGTTAGCAATTCTACTGAGATCTATTCTGGGAGGAAGGATGAAGAGGAGGAGGAGTGGGAAAAAAAGTGTGTGGCCCAAGCAGAGGTCTCTATTTTCAGGCTACACACTGCTGTGAATCCGTAATTTGGAGGCTCTTGAAACTGGATTACTTTGGTCAAACAGAAACCACAAAAAACCCACAGGTGTGTGTATTTTTTTATTTTTTTTTGCTGATGGTATTTGAACCTCATGTGAATCCCCAGATGTGCTCAGGGAGATGCTGTCAGAAATCATACCCATGTATTTTATAGTTTGTAGAAAGCAGGAACTTAAAAAAGACTTTGACACTGTCCATCCACACTCAGTATTCTGCTGGTTCACTCTCTAATGCTGGAAAGCTCTCTCAGAGTTTGTAGCTAAAGTTCTTAAAGGTAACTCTGGTCCTGACTTGTAGCAGCCCATAGCGACCTGTCCACCTCCTCCCATTGGTCTGTAGGTCTTTGGACCTGACACATGACCCTTCTGCTGCTCTGAGGTGACTCACTGCCAGTCAGAAAGTGGAGAGCAGGATGAGAAGTTGGCCTGGAAAAAGGCGAGGAGCATAACCCCAGAGTCGCTGGCATGACGATGGATTTACAGCCGGCCCTCTGGGCTTCAGGGGTTGGGGGTGTTGCTGGGAGTGAGGGGTTAGGGGTTAGGGGTCACTGGGCTTGTGGAGGGGTGGGCACAGCTGCAGGGCTCGGGCTTGGATTTGGCGAGAGCCGGCAGGCTCATTAACGTTGCGTGTGTCGACCCAACAGGAAGGGAGCGGTCACTGCTCAGCTTTCTGAGCGGACTCAATCAGCACGGATTTAATGAGGAGCAGAAGAGGCGTTTGAACTTTTCACTTTTTACTGATGGCACAGTTTGGGATCTACTGTCACCACAAACAAAACAGCTGATGCTGATGACATAAATGATCAAGACAACACGTAACCCTAACAACAACCAGGCAGTGTGCGTTTCTTCAGGGGAATTTCTCCTTTAGCAGTTTCATTGTTTCCCACATGTTGACCAGGTATATTTTGTAACTCATTTTAAAATATCTTTTTTATTCATAGACAAGCCCCTTGATTTTATTTTGAAAGGTCAGTCACTGCAAACCCACGTAGCTCTGGTCCTCACTATCTCGTGTTTCTCTACCTTTAGGGTAATGAGGCTGCTCTCGTGGCGGTCCTTGATGTCTCGTGGTGGGACAGACTAACTCCATCTCTTGAGTTCTTGCTCTGCTTTTGAAATCTGCTGCGAGCTGGATGAGCACTCTAACCAGAACCTGTAGTGGGTGGAGAACTGGTTCAAACTCACCAATTCTCCACCCACTACAGAGCAGAACAAGGACTCCGGCCACTTCCTGAAGTTCTAGACGGTGGACACAAAGTCTATGTTGTTTTTTAGTTTATTTAAGAAAGTTTGCACATTACCTTCTACCACTACAAATACAGTTTAATTCTGTGGGAATCACTGGATCTGTTAGTTGGTTGTGATTAACCTCTTTATGTTGTCCAGGTCACTGATCCAGGCTTAGGGTTCACGGTAGGGTTTGGTTAACATCCACCCTTCTATAAAATGTTTTCCCGTTTAGAGCACCGAAACAGAAAATCTTTTACGGAAAAACTATGATTCTGAAATGTATGAAATTTCATTTGAAATGTATCGTCTCGTTTCTGAAAATCTGCCCATTTAGTATGTGGCTAAAACAAAACCTAACCCTAACCCTAACCCTGGTGGATGTGAAGAGGTTACAAACAAAAAATAAAGCCGAGAACTTGATAAATGAGCCACACTGACACCAAGCTTTGGACTCACATGGACAAGTTGGTCCTGGGTGTCGTACTCCTTGGAGCAGCCCTCCCAGTGGCAGTTGGTCTCATATATGGCCTCGGGCTCCTGTTTGCACTCATCTTTATCCAGATCTTCACTCAGATCCAGGATCCCCCCACCGTGGTCCTGGAGACAAAGTGTACAGCACTTCAGATATGTGCATCCATTATAAATGAGAAGAGTAAAAAACTTGGAAACACAGACTTCAGCTTTCGCTCAAACCTCTGGTCAATAAGAAGCATTCTGTACTATTTTGCATGTCTCTTATCTTATCGGGTTCTTTATCACAGAGAGAGTAAGAGTTGTAAAAAAAAAAGCCTCTTGTCACTGATTAAAGCTGCAGCTTTATTCATTACTTATAATCAATTAGAGTCTAATTAGCAACTTCACTTAAAGGCGGGGCTACTGTCCCAGTGTAAGAAGCTGAAGCAGACAGGAAAAAAATGCATGGGGAGGAATTACTGCAGATCCAAGTCCTAATTTCAGAGTTTCTACACAGGTTCTCTAGCTTTTTAGCTCTTTTACCTGAGAGGACGGTGAAATGGGAAGTGGACCCTCTGCTTCAGTCTTGACCTTTGACCTCTTCGTGGTCAGTGGGTTGACAGTGCTGCTCACTGCTGGGTCTCCGCTGGCGTTCTGAAAGAACAGAGGCATGTGTTTTTAATGTACTGGATGTGATTTCCTGAATGCCTTTTTAAAGAAGAAAAGGAGTTAGAATAAAATAGTTCTTAAAGGGACAGTTCACTTCAAAATTAGCCAAAATTTACATGTTTGTCCTCTGGCCTCTAGTGTTATCTATCTAGGTGCCCACGAAGCTGGCCAGATAGGTGGATAAGCCCAGATATCAGCTGTAGACATGTCTGCCTTCATAGTGGTGCTCAAAAATAAATTAACAACTAAAATAAACTCAGTATAAATGTCTCATTTTGGAAATCATGGCCTGAAAAAAAATCCCATGTTGGAACTATTTTCTTTCAAAAAACACATGCCAACTGTATCACTGTGCAGACAGAAGTGTGCATGTACCTGAGGCCCCTGAGAGTGACAGTGTGAAAGAACGTAAACACTGAAGGTGTCCCACTCTCAACTGTTAGCTGCACGCTTCATGTGGACAGTGGAGAAAAAAAAAACCATACATACATATTTTGTCCGAAGCTACACCCGCCAACTTCATCACTGTGCAGAACATTTAGCACCCCATGAGGAGCTGCTAGTTTGTGTGACAGGATGTAAACAGTGATGGTGTTCAGCTGAGCTGTAATGTTAGCTAGCTGCACATTTCTCTTGGTTGGCGGATGTAGTTCAGCAGAAAGACAATAGTTTATACAAGAAAATCCGCAAGGTCTGCAGATGTTTTTGAGTAACCAGGTCACGATGTCTGCAAAGACTTTGCTGCAGAGGTTTTTTTTCTCAAATGTTTGTTTTATATCCAAGAGAAGGCACATATCTCCACAGCTGGTACGTCTAATACTGGGCAATATACACTGAAACAAACTAGATGTATAAGCAGTACTACAGGCCAAAGGAAAAATGTGTAAAGTTGATTTTGGGGTGAAATGTCCCTTTATATATGCAACCATCCTTTGACCCTGCAAACAACTCCTTCATAATTTATCAGTCAATCATTCTGTTAATCCTAACACAAACCATCCCTAAACATTCATCCGTTTATGCGTCATTGGTCCTCCCACTCGCCCATCTTTTAATTAAACCATTCATTGACTCTATTAAACCACGAGATTCTACTCAGCTCACACGGCTGCTTTCCACACCGCAGGGAGCTGTGCAGCAGAGTCACAAAGTTACCCTGCGCCACTGCAAAGAGATGTGACGAGTCCTGGTTGCGCCAGGCACCGCGGTCCATAAGTCAGACTAGGACCCGCCGCCGAGACTAAACAGTTTAGACTGCTTTATGATCGCCAAAGCCATAAAGAAATATGAAAGGAGTTATTACCCTCACTACAGATCGGGGAGGAGACAGGGTCGGGGCTTGGGGAGTGTGTGAGCGTATGTGGGGGCGAGGAGGGGGGCTTTGATCTGCCGACTGATTCTGAAAAGACAAAGACTACCAAGGCCTGTTAAAGCTCTAATGGAGACGAAAAGAAAGGATAGATATAAATGTGTGTGTGTTTATTGAGGTTCATTGGAGGAGGTCCAACAATGGGGGGGGGGGTCTTCTAATCCCACCCAGATGCTACGGTGCAGTTCTGGGGGCCTCCATGATTCATTCAGTTGGCTGGAAACCAAAAAGGAAATATGGTTCTGATCACTGCACAAATAAAGCTGTGTGTGTGTCTGTGTGTTTGTGTGTTTGTATGCAAAAAGGTGCAAATATACCGTACACTCCAGCACGCTTGAATCGAGCAGACACAGTGCTGAAACGGAGCTGGAGGCAGCGGGCTGTGGTGTGAGATGGAGTGATTCACCAAGTGGGAAGTTTACATTACGAGTGGCTGTGGTGTTTACAGTGGGCTGATTAAGTGAAGCAGAGGAGACAGTGGGAAGTAAGACAGATGGAACTGAGAGGGAGCCTCAAACATTTTTCTGACCTGAGACTTCACTTAGAAAAATACTTTATGATAACTTGCACAGTTAGGCTTCGTTCCAGCTCCTCAAATCTATTTCTCAGTTCACCATCTTGTTTTTAGGACTATTTGTTGAACAAAGATATGGAGTTTTAAAGCTTCTAAAATTACCTAAAAACATCAACAGAATGTGAAGAAACAGCAGCTTGGATGTTATGTCCAACATGTCTGTGTATGGTGTTGCAGAGATGCTGATACTGGGTTTGTTTTATTTGTATGATGTATCTGTTCATCGTGTGTTTTGTTTTTATCCTTTTCACATGACATTGTCTTTTTTTTTATTAAAAAGTATATGCATTTATTTTTGAGGTATTTACTGTGTTTTTTAATTCGTTATTTTAAAGTGTGTCTTGCACTTCATCTGTATTCACGTGAAAAAGAAAGTACACCCTCTTTCTAAGGTTTTACATATCAGGACATAAAAAAAACATGATCGGATCCTTAGAAGGTCTTAATGTTATTTAACTACAACCTCAGATGAACAACAACACATGACATACTATACAGTGTCATTATTTATTTAACAAAAACGGAACCAAAATGCATGAAAAAAGCCTTTTTTTTTTTCAGCCATTCTGCTGTAGATTTGTTGCTGTGCTTGGGATCATTGTCCTCTTGCATGACCCAGTTTGGGCCCAGCTTTAGTTGTCAGATGGCCTCACATTTGACTCTAGAATACTTTGGTATACAGAAGAGTTCATAATCAACCCAATAACTGCAGGGTGTCCAGGTCCCGTGGCTGCAAAACAAGCCCAAACCATCATCCCTCCTCCACCGTGCTGACAGTTGGTATGAGGTGTTTGTGCTGATATGCTGTGTTCGGTTTCCTCCAAACGTGCTGCTGTGCATTATGGACAAACATCTCCACTTTGGTCTTGTCTGTGCAAAGGACATTGTTCCAGAGGTCTTACGGTCTTGCGGTTTGTTCAGATGCAGCTTTGCAAACCTAAGCCGTGCTGCCATGTTCCAGAGGAGCCATTTTCCTGTCCACCCTTCCAAACAAGCCAAACTTGTTCAGTCTTTTTCTGATTGTGCTGTCATGAACTCTAACCTTTAACATGCTAACTGAGGCCTGTAGAGTCTGAGTAGGAGCTCTTGGGTTTTTTGCAGTTTCACTGAGCATTGCACAGTCTGACCTTGGAGTGAATTTGTTTTGATATCCACAAGATTAGCAACTGTCTAGTGATAGGGTTCAGTTAATGTCCTAAAAGCTTTGCCTGTTTGGAGCACCAGAAGGCCTAAGCTTTGATTGTTTATTTTAATAAAATTTCTGTAACTTAAATTTGTTGTCAGCCATCACAAAACATCAGCTCCATGACATGGAAGTGAAAATGAAGTTATTTGAGAAAACCTCCATTTATCCCGAACATGCACTTTCATATAAAGGAATCTGAGGTAAAAGTTTAAAATATGTAGACATGAATGTTACCTGGTTTCCCTCAGAGTTGGTGCAGTTGTGGGAGGACATAGGTGATGCAGTGAGGGGGTGTTGGCGAGTGGAGAACGAGGACGGCGACTGTTGAATGAGAGGAGGCGTGTGGCCGAAGGCGTTGAGACCCCTCTGCTGGGACAACAGCTGCTGGTAGGCAACTGGGTTGATGGGATGAGGGAAGCTGAATGTGGGGCTGAGTGAAGGGGTGAGAGGAAAAATGTTATTTTAAGGCAAACATGGATGAAGACTTTTGTCTAATAGCATAGACTAATCTCACATTAGAGCAACACTAGAATCAATCCCAACTAAAGCGTCCTGTTTGTCCCATTGGCCCTCAGGTCTCGTTCTGTGTGTATGATTCTTGCTTTGGGTACGAGAGGTGTCAGTCCAAATCCCCAACAAGCCCCCACTTATATTACAACCTCTACTTCCAGTGCCACCTTATACTTTAAGTGATGCCTGTAACATGCTCACTGATATGATTTTAATAGTTTTTGGACAACAATGTGCCATCTCTTCTTGACAGCTATCCTGCTTAACTGGGACACCCCCAAAAAACAGCATTTCTGCTGGATAGCTACCAGTACAAGTGTAGCATACTTGCTCCATTTGTTGCTGAGAACAGACTTTGAAAATCATCATTCATCACTGGTTTTTAATAGTTGTGAATGGGATATAGACATTTACCGGTCACCCATAAAAGGACTTAGCTATGAAGGATACGACTATTAACAGATGCCTGCAGACTCCACTAACTGAAATCTAGAAATATACCTGTAAACTTTCATACAGTATGTTTGTGTGAACCATAATCATACCTGATTCCTCCGACTGAAAGGTGCCCATAGGAGCTGCTGGCAGCCGAACTGGAGCGTGAATTGTTGATGTAAGCTACTAGGGAGTTGGGTGAGGTGCGAATCATGGTCTGCAAGTCAATGCTAGCATCTGACAGCGGCGAGATGGACAGCGCCCTCTTCCTGCTGAGCCGGGGTGTCAGCCTTGGGCTGGAAAAACGGGATACTGGAGACAGACAGGAAGAGACATAAAAGCAGAAAAGTTACCAATTTTACCCAGTGATATCTGGCATTTCTGCCACAAAGGTTGCCACTAATAAATTAACTGCTTGCAAAATCTTCAAGCGGCAGCCTCCAGGACTGAAAAATGAAGCCAATGAGGAAGTGACAAAACCTGCAGTTCCTCTAACGTCCACTTGAGGCTCCAGCAGTGTCAGTCTCCATAGGCTCCCATGTTACAACAGAAATAAACATGTTTACAGCCTGCTACAAAAAAATAGTTTTGGTCTCTACAGCTAATTTCCCCCTTCATAACGGCTGTATAGGGGTGACTTCTAATTTTTTTTGTAACTTACCTGTTTAAACTTATTAAGGCTTAAAGTTTGCATTATTAGGGGAGTGGCCTCTCTGACTGACAGGTGGATGGCGACACAGGCGGCTGTAGCTGCTAGCTGTCTGCTAGGCTTCATCTCAGCTAATTGGAGTCCCTGAACTGGACCTCTGGACCGTGTTTGTGCTGTTGCAGCTTTTTGGATCATTTTTAATGCAGTTATCTGACCAATAATATGGCTGCTGTGCGGTTAATTGGACTAACAGACCGTCCAAGAAGTCTGAGCTCCAGGTTTGGTGCTCAGTGAAATTCTAGGATTTTATTGGATGTTACTGAGCACTGATTAGCAGGTATCTGTGTGTG
>VUQI01062362.1:33509-47858 GCA_015106735.1 Paratilapia polleni
TACTTTTCTGCATTCATAATTCCATCAGTTTTGACAAGATCTCCAACACCACTGGCTGAAATGCAGCCCCAAACCATGACAGAGCCTCCACCGTGTTTTACAGATGGCTGTAGACACTCACTGTTGTACCTCTCTCCTGACCTCCTTTCGTATTGACCATGATTTGAACCAAAAATTTCAAATTTGGATTCAGGACTCCATAAGACCTGCTGCCACTGATTTTCAGTCCAGTTCTTATGTAATTTGGCATACCTCAGCCTTTTCTCTCTGCTTCCTTTCTTTAGGAATGGCTTCTTGACAGTCACCCTTCCACTGAGACCATTTCTAATGAGGTGAACAGCAGATGGATCAACTGAAGGTCCAGATACATCTCTCAGGTCCTGTGTCAGGTCTTTGCTGGATTTGACATGACTTTCAGACCGTGTAGATAGTTTTACACGTTTTACTTTTGCCCTCCACTTGTCCAGTTTTCTCAAAAATTTTAAGGACACACGCCACACCATGCTGAGATATGCCAAGTTTTCAGCTAATAGTGCTTTGTGAATCACCTTGTTGGTGCACAATTACTGTTTTATCCCTGTCAAACTCTGTTATCTTTGACATTTTTTACAGGCTGCTAGTAACAAAGTGCCTAAAGATACAATTTAAATGTTTTTCTTTGCTGAGCTGTCTGTTATGTGAAGACACAACACTGGTTCATCCTTGAGTTAGATACCTTTTTATGCTTGAATGATTCATAGGTCAGTGTTAAGTGGCTTAACAAACAAAAAAAGCATTCCTCTGAAAATGATCAGGTACAAGGACTGGACTGGAAATGAGTGAAAAAGCAGCCAATGTCCAAAAAACTGTTAAAGACCTTCAGAAAGCCTGGAGAACTATTGCTCAAGACCACTTTAAAAAAAATTACAAGAAAATCTGGCTCCTTGGAAGCAAAATATAAAGAAATGAGGGGTGGCTCAAGACTTTTGCACAGTACTGCCATACCAACACAAAGATCCACTGTCAGAGCCTCTAAACAAACCCTAGTATATGTTATTATACACACATGAATGCAAATGATTATGCAGGCATGCACTCGCTCTGACATTAACAGCACCCACCACTAACACCGGTCCTCCTCTCTCACACCCCTTTCTTTCTACAGCCTTTAACAGCCCAGATACTGTTTTACATCCTGTAAAAAGGGTGCTGGCCCTCTCTCCCTCCGTATCTCTGTAATCCTGTGGTTTATAATCCCTCTCTCTAAGTGCTCAGCCAAGTCAAGCTGGTTTTCGTCTCTTTTTAGATGACACGGGTGTGGCTAGAAACAAATGAACAGGAATTTCTCACTCTCATTTTTATTTATTCTCTAAAGAGTTCAACAGTGTGTTTGGAGTATTTAGGTCAACCTGCATGGAGTGATGGCCCGCTGTCCTGCTTTCACAGCTCCCTCACACTGTTTCACAAATATGTGCCACCTAAATATGTAGTGAAGCAGAGCTCCTGCAACACTTTAACAATCAAAATCAGTGCTTTTTAAGACCTCTTTATAAAACAATTAAGCCCGAACAGTGTAAAAAATATGCACTATATTCTGGCTTTTATAAAACAAGCTATGACCAACAGTTGGAAATATAATTATCCAATCAAGAAAGGCATGTTTCTCTTTGCAACACATGACAGTTGAGTGAATCTCTTGTGAATTTCTGGACTATTAGATGTTTTATAGTCGACGCACATCTATTTTAACAGCAAATGCACGGTTTGTCCTGATTTTTCTTATTATTATACAGCACTCCACAGGGAATACTTCTGCCTTCACTTCATCATTTCATTTTTCTACAACTTCTTGCTCATTGTGGACACATCCCAAACGTGTGTGTGTGGTCACTCACGCTCTACTTGCACATTCATTTTTTGCTTTGATACACATCTGGGAGTGGTATTGTTAACACTTCACTAGTGCTGACCTAGAGTGAAGAAACAGCTGCTTCATTTTCCAAAGCTTTTAGTGACTTTGCATCAAATGAAGTCTCCTGCATGCATTTTGACTCTACAGTTTTTAGGCTATAAACTTTCCCATTTGGGTGAAAACTCTGTATGTCAACAATAAAACATAAATAAACTAAAGCACTGCATGTCAGAGGATACAAACAGCAGCCTCTACATCAAAAGTCTGCGGAAAATATGATAAAAACGCCAGTTTTGCACTTGAATGCCTGAAAATGTGTTAAACTGAATCTTAAATTGATGAATCCCACCTAAAATGAGCTTAAAGAAGCCTGATGCAACTCCTCTGAGCAAGCTGCACATGCAACAGGAAAGTTATGACAGGCACTCAAGTGCAAACCCACGCTATTATTATTATTACTTGGCAGCAGACCACTGACAAAAGGAGACATCAGACATGTCTTAACTCGCTCGCAGCTACTTCCGTATTTTGCAGTTATTTTCAAGATAAACCCCCGCCCACCACCAACTTCTCTGGTCTTGTTCAAGTGTTCACGAATGCATGATATGTGTGAGTGCATAACTCACGCTGCGTTGTTTCTCATATTTTGATGCTGGAACGCTCAGAAAGTCGAGTTGAGCCGAACTCCGCTGGAAAAACTCTAATTTTTAAGTTTGCGCGAGTGTCAGCAAACACTGATAAATCATAATAAAACGTTAGAGTGTCTTTTATTATTAATAAAGTGTTCTAAGAAATCGACATGGAAATTATTTACAAAGTAACAGCTTTCTCCATGAAAAGCTAAACTTCAAGGATGGTTCGCGCAGCTTGTTTGGGTGAATTGAAGTGGAAGAGGACAATGAGAACAGCAGAAATGTAAAGCTGCACTAGTCGTCTTTAAAAGTTTAAGAATGCATAAAATGTATAATAACGTAAACCACGCTGCATTATTCCTCTTTTTTTTTTGGTGCTGGAATATCATTTAAATTTAGGGTGAGCCAAACTCAGTTGGAAAATCGTCTATATTTAAGTTTGAGCGACTGTCAGCAAAAAATCATAAATCATAATAAAATATTATTTATACTAAAAAACAGTCTAATGTGTTCTAAAAAAATCGGCATGGAAATTTTTGAGCAAGCAACAATTTTTTCCACGAAAAGCCAAACTTAATGGATGCTTGCGCTGCATGTCAGGGTGAATTCAAGTAGAAGAGGATGAGAGTATCCCACGAACTAGCGAAAAAGTTGCCAAGTATGAAGCGCAAATAGGTAATAAATAGGTGATGAAGAGGGAGGATAAAGAGTAGATGTATGTGAGTTGGTGCGGAGACAAGTTCGTCGTCAAATTCTCAGAATAAGGTTAGAAAACTGAGGAAAAGGTTGAGGTCGCTTGTTGTGGAAAAAAGAGACAATGAAACTCGGAGCATGGTTGAGGGAACAAACACAACACACCCATTAATTACGACAACAAAACAACCTACAGATCGATTAAATTAAAAGCCCCTCTTTATATGTTGAGAAAATAAATCCCAGCCGTACCTGTTTTAGTGCTTTCTGGTGGCCATTTCGTCCCGAGAGTTATGAATCAGCTCGAAGCCGCCGCCACACCGATATGCCCAAGTTTTCACTCAAGTCCAAAAATGACACTTCCGAGGCTTTAAGGACAACAGCCAATCACAGAGGAGCTCGCTTCGAGCGACAAGACATCCAACCGATCGAATTGAGATATTTCCCTTTTCCCCTCCCTAATCAAAACCACCCGTTTCGAGTGGAACTGATGAAATGAGTTGAGTTGGGGCCCACAGTGTATGGAATGCCATTTAGGCCAAAATTCAATTAATTAAATATATAAATAAATCCATAAATAAATATATGCTCTGTACACGTTATAAATACAATTTAAGTCTTTGTTACATCAAAATTACATATATACGAAGTCTTATTTATTGCATATATCTACTATTATAAATTTTTTCTTATTTTGTACTGTACTTTTGAAAGTACTTCTTTCCTTGGGAGCCTCTGGGTGGAGAGATGTCGCTCCCTAGTGGTCTTTAATGCATACAGCATTTGGATACATTAAGGTCTGGGGTCGCTACCTCATTTCATTTCATTTTTTCCCTGTCCTTACAAAACACCTGCTGATTTTATTTTATCTTTTAAATGTGTTCTATTTACTATTTACATTTACTTTGGATGTCTGTGAGTATTCCAATATATATTTATATACAGTATCAGTGAAATGTTGGATGAATGTGTGGACACGCTCTTCACTGATACTGTTCACTGAAACTTTTGGCTGGTACTGTATATAAAGGCCTATAAGAAAAGACATTGCAATTACCCAAGGACCCCAAATTGAGAAATCTATATTTCTCCCCATAATATTTGTACAGTCTTTACTTTACAATGTAAAGCACCTTGATGTAACCTGAAGCTATATAAATAAAACTGAATTAATAATTTGTTTGATTGTAATGTCAGACATGATGACTGTTGTCCTCCTGATGAGGCCAAACGTACCGTTACAGATGGAGAATATCCACAGTCTGTCCTTTCTTCATTCTAATGTGGAGTAAAGTGTCTGCGCTCATTGCGGGTTTGCGCGCGGCTGACTGGACAGCGCATGGTCCGGCTGAACGCGCATTGGCGCAGAGCTGCATGCGGAAACCTGCTACTGCTGCTGCTGTTAGTATCAGTGACGCAGTTGGACGGGGATGTACGCCTGAGCAGACCGGGACAATCCCTTTAGATTAGCGCTTGACCTGCAGGATTTGTTGCTGGAAAAGCACGTGATTCACGGGAAGCAGAAAGAATGATCTAGATTTAAATGCATATTCCAGTGGATCCTATTCCTCATACATCTCTGTATCTTTTATATCATGATCGGATGCTTTTTACGCAACTCCATGACGCAATACATTGAGAGAGAAGCTCTGTCCGAGTAACCAAAGTGGAGCAATGGCATGTTTTACGCAGATTACATTGTTTCAGACAGTTTTTTTGGCATTTCTCCTCTGAGATCTGATGATGTGCGATATTCCTGCTGCCGGCGGAAACGTGTAATCCTTCTCATATTACAGCGCACTGATGGATTGCGTCCTGTCGTCCAGCCGGGTGACACCAGGGCCCGGCCAAAAGAATCCAACCGCTATGCCTGCGTCTTGACTGCTGAGTTGAAGCCATTCAGGGCAGGCCATTCTCTAGGCACCTGCTTCCCCATCGGTGCCAAAAACAATGAGGAGAGCTGTACTCAAAGAAGCCGCCAAGCGATTCCCCTGGCTGGCGAATGTCACTTTGTACGGATGCTTATTCGCAGGCGGTGACCTAGTCCACCAGCTCATGGCTCAGAAGGAGCACATAGACTGGAAACACACTCGCAATGTCGCCATCGTGGCAATCAGCTTCCATGGAAACTTTAACTACTTCTGGCTACGCGCCCTGGAGAGACGTTTCCCCGGAAAGTCCGCCGGGATGGTTTTCCGCAAACTGCTGTTGGACCAAAGTTTCGCGTCGCCTTTGGCCACCAGTGTCTTCTACACCGGTAAGATGGACTGCTTTCATTATATCCACATTAAATACAAAGATGTGCTGAACTGAGAGTTTGGTTCATGTAAAGGCAAAGCACCCCTCATGTTTCAGTGCGCTTTTGTTTTAAACCATTAAACATTATCTTTTAGCAAAAAAATCAAATATGATGGAAACTATTTTTCTTTTTTTCAAATTTAAAAGTCATCCAGCCACCAGAACCGGAGTACTGACTCAAAATGACATTGGTAAATTATAGTGTTGATTTAAAATATGTCTCATTTTGACAAACTGGAACTATAAAGTCGCGGAAAAAGTTGAAGTGGCTTCCTGTCAAGGTTGTCTCTCAGTCAAACATAAAGGTGGCCAAGGTGAGGGGTCGTTCCATATTTTTTAATCTGTGCGTAAAGACGCACGGCCCAAACTGTGCCTTAAACCGCTCCTCTGTCCCGCAGGAGTGAGCTTCTTGGAGGGAAAGGAGGACATCTTTGAAGACTGGAGGGAGAAGTTCTTCAACACCTGGAAGGTGAGATGCGCCTCAACAGCTGCAAGAAGCGAAGGAAAGTCACCTTCCCCGCACGTTCGGTAGCTTCGGCTGCTGCCAGCTCACAACCAGATTAACCTAGATTGCGCCGCCGACACTTCTGCTTTTGCGCAGTGGCGCAGGGGAGAGCACGCGGGGTAAATTCAGCCGTGACTACAGCCAGAGGATAAAAATGTCAATGGGTTTTAGGACGTTTAGGAGTTGAAGTCCAGCCAACTGTAAATCACACTGTCATGCTGCTGTAATTACAGTATAACGACGGTAACAGAAACCAGACTCATGTCTGCATTAATAATGTAGGGTGAGTTAAGAGTGGCTGGGAAAGTTGTTGAATTTCTGCCTTCTTTAAGCTTTCTTAACATTTATTTTAAAAAGCACATGATATACATTATTTCTGTAATACTGAAGATGATACTTATCCATTTGAGGAAAAATGAAGGTAATATCATATTCCAAGGATGTGTGGCATGCTTTTTATAAACACCGGGATAACTGGGACAGGAGCTTTGAGCAGGGCTGTTTCCAGGATTTTTAAAATGGTGTCAAAGGAAGGATCAAAATCACAGTAACAGGTACTCAGTGCAAAGTTTTGCAAAACGGATAAACAAGTATTTGAACTCATTCCATAACTAAAAACTCATAATCCTACTAAACTAATATAGTACAAAGGTTTTAGCATTAAAATATACCTAAAGTACCTGAAGTGAAAGTACTCATTATGTAGAATCATACAATAATAATAAAATTAACAATAATACAAATATACATACGTACATAGATACATACATACTTACATGCAAGCAGTGGTGTGAACCGTAGCCTAAAGTAAACGGTGAATATTTAAGGAAAATTAACCTATAAAAATGAATTTCCAGGTAGCGTTTAAAACAAAACACAGTCAGCCGACCTGATAGGCTGTTCCTGTTCCTCAAAAGTGTGGTCACCTCTGGATTTAAAATAAGAGTGTGAAACAGTCAAAAGGCCTTGATCAGATGATCAGGGACCCTCAGTAAAACTGAAGGGTTAAGTAGGGTTAAGTCAAATACATAGAAACATTCACTGAGGTAGAGGAGGGTGTTAAGGATGTTAGACTTAACTGAAAGGTACATTATAAGTTTGTGGACTGAAAGGAGAGTTAGTGAGATATTTTAACTTTCTTAAATCTAACACCCAGTAACACATAGGCACTTAATCCAGGGAGACTGGGGTAACCTAACAGTGTAAATAAAGTTCTGTTATCCTGAGGAAGAGGTGAGCATGTGACCCCCTGTGTTTGTTTTATGTGCCTTTTGTTTGAGGCCTGTAGCGCTGCCTTTAAAGTCATTTAAACATAAGAACCTGCACTGGGCTTTTCTCAATCTGTTAACTTGTAATACACACTTAAACTTAAACCCTGTGCGTCACATGGCTCTTCTCCTTTACCTAACAGTTTTTCCTAACTGCAGCCTTTTGGTTTCAGTGCCTAACCCTAAGCTCCTCTGAGGCCATGCTGCACTGTTTTTCATGCACCCATTGTGGATTTATTCCACCGAGCCTGGAGTGGATCTCTTCTATCTGTGTCTCATCTGGATCTTTTCTGCTTTATTTCCTGTATGCAAAGGATACTCTAAGGAGCCCTGATTGGCATGCACTGGTCCAGGCATTGCCACTGACTCGCCATTTCAAACTGTTTTAAGTCAGTGAATTAAAACTGCAAGAGAGATATTTTCTCTTTTCTAACCCTAAACGGGTCACAATGACCTGGTGGAGATTAATGTAAAAAATATATTACGGCTGAATTAAAGCAGTAGATGTTTCTGAGTGCATACTCCAGTTCCACATCTCTGTGTGCATTGTTTTTAATTGATAAGAAGTATCCCACGCTCAGTATATTCACCTCATTTCTAAACCCACCCCGATCTCTTATTTTGATCATGTCAGGTGTGCATGGGCACAGATTGTGGACATGAAAATCTCTGAACATGTCTTGTTTTCCCTTTCAGACTGGACTCATGTACTGGCCCTTCATGCAGGTAAACCTGATTTACTGTTTTCTTTTTTAACTTGTTTAAAGTCAGAAAAAAAGAAAAACATCAGAAGAGTGGATCTAAAATCAGCGAATTTGCTGCTGTGCTGTGTGACAGAGCTGTCTGATATTAAATACTGGTAAATTTTGGATTCTTTGGCAAAAATGTCTGTATACTCAGATTTATAGGATCACAGTATGCTTCCCACTGAAAGGAAAAACTTTGGCTGCATCGTTGTTTGACCCTTTCCCTGTCCTCTTCTTCTCTGCTTCCACTTTGCAGTTTCTCAACTTCGCCCTGATGCCATTGTACATGCGGACTGCCTTCATGGGCTGCTGCGCCTTCCTCTGGGCCACCTTTCTGTGCTTTTCGCGGCAGAATGGCGACGGTACGGCCGGCGTGGCTCTCGCATTTGTTATGGATCCACGTAAAACTCTGGAGGAGATGCGTGAGGCTCGGCTGGCCCGGAAGAAGCAAAAGACTCAACGGGAAAACTAAAGCGAGGAGGAAGGAGCGGACACCGCTTCTGTCATTCAGGCCTTTGAGCTTTGGAAGCAAGACAGAGAGGCTGTTTACCTTCACTTAAATCAGCACAAACTGAGAGTACCGTGCAGAGCTGAGGAGAAAATGAAAACAATGTCACTGAGTACTCTCACCATCTGTCACATACGCACACAATGGTTTAACTGATATGGGTTTTGAAGGCCAGTTTTTAAAATGAGGGAATTTACTGGGCAGACAGGAGTCTAGTGAAAGATTTTAAAGCTGCATCATGGGAAGTGTAAGATCCAGCGTCTTTTTTTTTTTTTTTACTCCTTTATGGGTATAAATGTTTTCACAAAGCTACCTGAATTTATGAAAATATAAAATTGTTCACATACCAATTTAAGGGCTCTCACAGCTGCAGGAGAATCAAGAAATGAGACAACATATGATTTCAGATACATTTGATACCAGGTGGCTAAACAGGCCAAAGTTATCACACTCTAAGAAGAATGTCTAAAGCCACATAAAAAGTGCAATGTTCAGTGTTAGCTTGTACCCAAAACCTTTAGTCAGCTTAAGTTACAATAACCTCATAAAATCCACCAGGTGACTGGTGACCCATCTAGGGTCTGGGTTATGGCTCAGTTGCACTAGAGTAAAAAAAGGAGGGCGACCTCCTCGCAGCTAGGAAAAATCAGTGGTTGCCCGGTGATTGTGTTGAATTTTTCTGTTGTTGGAGACCAGTTGCAAGTAGTTGCAGTGACCAATTTTCGATTGCAAAGTGATTAAACAGTTTGCCTGGTGGGAGGCAACCTGTCTCCAAACAGTCGTGGTCGGACTTAGACCGACTGCAATCACTCTCAGACAGATTGACGAAGGTTTGCAAATAATTGCTGTATAATGTATAAATGCAGACAGATTGCCAACACATTGCAGTCGATCTGAGTCAGTCTGTGCCGATGAACGCAGCTCATCTGTGACGCATCTCTTTGCAACAGGGGACTCGACTCAACTGGTTGCCAACTGGTTGTATTCAGTTTTTTTTCCCATATAAAAGCAAGGTTGCTGAGCGCCTATGTCATTTTACAGTTGAATTGCCGTCCTGCAGCAACTATGTCACTGTTTCTGGAAGAATTTCTGAGTTTCTGTTTCAAATCTTTGAGGCTCTGGCTGGACTCTGGACTTTTCTGTGTATGTCGACAGCAACAGATTTGCAATTTTCACTGATTTATCACAGTTAATCACCGTATTATCACAAAAAGATTTCATGTAATTGCCAATTTGACCAAATTTAATGGCAAACTGATAGCAGACTGACTCTGTGTTATTGCCATTTCATCACCATCTTGATGCACCAAAGTCGCTTTGAAGATGGTAACTGACTGCGAGGAGTTGCAGACCTGGTCCCCGTCTTTGAAGCAACCGTTTCAAAGGCAACAAGATTGCAAGTTCATTGTACACAGTTGCAATATTTTGGTCCTGCTGCGGTCTCCAACCACATTTTGCCCTAGTGTGTCTGTACCATTAACATCCACCCTCCTTTTATACAATTTTAACCTGTTTGGAACACCCAAATGGAAAAGCTTTCACAGCACAGGATAAGGAGGAGTACAACCGAGAACTTACCACAAAGTCATACAATTTGGCTCACTTTTCTCCAAGCCCTCTCCTTTTTTCGTATCTTTATATAAAAGTGAAGTTAAATCATACAGTTCCAACTGCCTACAAATGGCGACATTAGGCTTGTCCTCCATTTCTGATCATCAGTGGTGTCAGGATAATCCACGGTCTGTTGGAGATTCTCAGCTGATAGGATTTCACACCAAAGCATCAAGCTAATTTTCACCAAAATGGAAATATTTTCATCTCACGACTTGCAACTTGCAACTTGCAACTTGCAACTTTGCATGTGCAGTGTGAAAACTTCGTATCATGTTTGGTTTGAGTGCACCATGAGTAAAAGTCAGGATCGTTTAACTGGTTCATCCTCAGGGAAGCACAAAGGCTCATTTAAACTCATTAGATCTGGATATTTATTGTCTAGATGTGATTATTTGGGCCAAAAGAGGCTGATGGTCGTCACCAAAATTATTAGGATTCAACCTCAGGGAGCATAAAAATACACCAAGTAGCTGCTGAGATATTTTGCTCTGGACCAAAGTGACGCACACAACGATGGATCAACACTAAAACAGCTGCAGTGTTAAAACTTGACAAAAGTTGTTTACGGCCATGGTGGTGTCTCGACTCCAAACCGTGAAGGTTTCACTTGAATTGAAGCAGGGACATTTCGGTTGAGATAAAGGGCCGTCGTGGCTGCCGGTTCCTGTGCTGGTGGCACTGGTTTGATCTGAGCCTGCTGTACACTGCAGCTCCTCAGTGCAGACCAGTTTTAAGGCCTGAGGTTTCTGCTTTATACCAGTCGTGCCTTTTCTTGTTGACAACAAGTCTGTAAACTTTCAGTGTTTGGCTGACTGGTGACTGCCATCAATTACAATCAATACAATGAAATATGTGTCCATATACAGTATACTCTATATTTATGTGTGCATGTACAGTTTAAAATGTAGTTCAGCTGGGATGCACTGATGTATTAGCAGTCTAAAAATCAGAAAGGCTCATCCTCTGGGGAGAATGATTGTGCTCAGTAAATGCAAACAATCAAAGAATTTAAAAAATACTGAATGGTGGTACTAGACAAAAGTAACAAGAACAATAAGACTTAAGATCCTTTTGAAGATACTTTGTCACAAAAAGTGGACATGATGGTTATGTTTGATGAGGGAAGGTAACTGAAATAATTTGGAAGTTTCCTTCCGGTGGGTCTGCTGAAGATTTATATCAATTTCAGGTATGTTATATGAACCTGAGTTAGACTTGTGGTATGTGTCCACATGCACGGGATCTTCCTGCTTCCCAGCTTTAGATGCTTGATGGGCGAGCCACTGGACAGTAACGATAGATAACTGTCACTCTCAAACTTGCAAATTTTCTCTGATATTATGAAAATAGGCCAGTGAAATGTGTTTCTGAAAACATTTGAGGCCAGAAAGAAGTTCAATCTGTCTTCATTTTTTTCTGATCAACAACAAAATTTACCGTTTACCAGTCCATCTATGTTCCAACCCTCACCTATGGCCGTGAGATCTTGGTAATGACTGAATGGGTACAGTAACTGGTCGCAGCAGATGGCTGCCCCTCCCTGAGCTTGGTTCTGCTGGAGGTTTCTTCCTGTTAAAAGGGAGTTTTTCCTTCCCACTGTTGCCAAGTGCTTGCTCATAGGGGGTCGCCTGACTGTTGGGGTTTTCTGTCTAATATTGTAGGGTTTTTACCCTAATATATAAAGCGCCTTGAGGCGACTGTTGTTGTGATTTGGTGCTATATAAATAAAATTGAATTGAAATGAATACACAAATCAGGCAAAGGAGGATCAACTGAAAACAGCCCATATGAAAATATTCTGTAAAATTGTTCATCAAATTAATCAGACCAAATGACATGATAATTTGATGCCTCTGAAGAGTTTTTTGAGGTTGAAATCACAGTCAGAGTTGGACTCTGTTTAGTTGTTCTGGATTCTGTTCATAACTTTTATGGACAGAATTTGTAGGTGTAACAAAGGGGTAGAAAGTTTCCAGTTCAGTGGCCTCAGAATCAAGTCTTCGCTTTTTATTTATTATATTATGATAAATAATATTTTTTATTGGCTCACGCTGGGATAGTTTGCTGACAAGTGCAAAGCAGAAGGGATAAGGCCATTGTGCCCAACCAGAAAAGAGGTTGAGGAGGAGTTGCTGCCTCAAGCATAACAGTATCAAGTATCTTGAGATCTTGTTCACAAGTGAGGGAAGAGTGGAGCGGGAAATGGACAGACAGTGGTCTGTTATGGTGAAGAGAGAGCTGAGCATGAAGGCCAAGCTGTTGATTTACTCACTGATTTGTATTCCTCCTGTCACCTAAGGACACGAGCTGTGAGTTGTGACCAAATGAATAATCTCGTGGATACAAGCTGCATCCTCCAAAGGGTGTCTGGGCCTACCCTTAGAGATAGGGTGAGGAGCCAGATTAGATGGTACCTGGAGGGGAGGAGGACTGGGCATCTTTGCTTAGATTGCTGCCCTTGCAACCTGGACCCAGATAAGTGGTAGAAAATGGATGGATGGATCAAAGCCTTGTCTAATTTTTCTGCTGAGTAAAATGTTTGAAGTGCACTGGAATGGTAGCAAAAAAGCAAGAATTTCAAATATAAGTAAACCAGGATTATATTATCTATCACTTAACTAAAAGGAGGCTGGTGTGTGTGTGTGTGTGGTTGGTCCAGTCTTTAATTAATTTAAAGGCATAAAACAGCGGTAAAAATCCCACTTTTCCTTTTTTCAATTGCCCGTCATCTTTAATCCTCCCACGTAGAAATGTAAATTAAAAGCCAGACAATAATTATCTGCTATGATAATGAGAATTCCAGGCGAGGTAACAGGTCTTTGAGATAGAGATTTAATTTTCTTTCATCCTCTATGCTACACACAGAATTTACACTGCAGACAGAATTTCAAGCTGTTCTGTAAAGTGAGGTGGGGGTGAAAGGAAGTGGGTTATGGATATTTCATTTTATCTTAATTTCCTCAGTCTGTGTGGACGTAAGAAAGAGGGGGACACACGGACAAATTAATAAGAGACCCTGTTACTGAGTACTAGGTTAGTAATCCTAACCTTCAATCTGTCTAATCTGTTAAATTTTACTTTAGTGCAATCTTGATGGGTTTTTGGACACCAGCAGAAACAGGGTTTTTATCCTATAAGGCTCTGTGGTGATCAACACAAAAGGTTGTACAATGCTGGGTCCCAAATGACTGAACAAAAGTCATTGCAGTCACTGCCCAATCAGGGGCAACTTCACACTAGAAAACACCAACCTACATGCTGCTCATGTCCCTTTTCACACAGCCTTAAAAGACGAATTTTCCCTAGTGATCTTAACACTACAAGCTCATTCACCAATTCAGGATTCAATCAGGGTCTGTCCCCTTAGTGTATGCTTCCCTGCTCCCTCAACTGAACTCCAGTCCAAACCAGGTGCAACCAGAAAGTTCCACCCATAAAAAGCAAAAAATTGACCTTTGGCCAATCTCCCCTTCAAGGTCATCTCCTTGTGCACACCTGCGCTGCTTCCACTGCTGCTCTTTTGAGATCACTCTGTGCAAATCTCTTCCTGTCTACTTGCATGTGTACATTTCCTTAGTGCACTGGATCTTCTCCAGACTGTCACAACTGGGGCGCTTGAACTTGCATTTAATTTTTGGAAATAGATGAAGTCATAGGGAGCCAAGTTTGGTGAGTAAAATGACCAGCATGGTCGTGCATTGGTCCTACAAGTGAGGGAAGCGGGATATGGACTGACACCGGAAATGTAGGTCATACCTCCTTATGTTTGTTCTGCTGTTGCTCCTTTTTGCTTAGCCCTGCAGCAGAGGACATAGGTCATAATATAGATCCGACTAGTAGTGGAGAAGCTGTGCTTCTCATGCTTTTTTTGATCTTTTGCACTTCTTCCTCTTTGTGATGAAGTGTCGCTCCCTTTCCTGTTCAAGTGACCCAAACAGTATTCTACCTATGTGTAGCATCATCGCTGTGAGGCTACACAGTGTTGTTTTTTGGAGGCACGCATAGCCAAAGCTCATGCAAACAGACATGGTGTGGCAAAAAACTAAACTCCTGTCTTTTCAATGCACTGTGAGCGCAATGGCAGGCACCACAATTCTGGTCATTTGGGTTGAAGGTTAAGCTCTTTGAATGTCAGTGACTCTCAGGACCATCTCCAAGGGGACAACTCCACTGGAAGTCCATCAGTTGTTTTTT